>JAJHUR010079806.1:0-18567 GCA_027495735.1 Lutjanus campechanus | reverse complement strand
ACAGATCCGCGCGGCTGTCAGAGGCAGGGCCCGCACTTTTCAGGACTATTATTGGTGATCGTAGAATGACACTAATTAAAGTCATTGATGTTTAAAATCAAGCGCCGTACGTCCCGCTTGTTTTGTCACAAAAGCTCAGATAGCTCCTCAACCTGGGCCCGTCGTGTAGTTATCATGTCATTTGTTTTCAAGCCATGTGGAGAAACTAGCATGTGTGTGTCACTTCATTAAAAAAAAGAACCAGACACCTCAAGATAGGGAAGAGCTCTGCTTGAGATATTTACATTTTAATTTTTGCAGGGGCATTCATTTGCTTTCACAAGGTGTAATACTATAGCTCACCGAGTCAGTCTTTAATCTAGTTTTTATTACAATGGAGCCAAAAGAAAATAGCAAAGACTATTTATAAGGCATCGTCCTTCCTTCTCAGCTGACTGTAGTGACATTTTATGCATTATTTGAAATGCTAAGTGATACTCCAAGTCAAATTCCTTATGTTCCAGCATTTTGTGAAAATTTAGTCTGAATGTTATTGCTTCACTTGTCAGCTTTCATGCTAAATAACGAAACTGTAGTCCTGATTTAATCCAGGGGTCTATTAGATGTACCTTTTACTTTTGGCAGTGCTGTCACCAGTGCAAGCAGCTTATTATGACCCATATTTACACATATTGTTAGGTTGTGACCTCTAATAGCTGTGGTAATTATGGCGGGAGCAAAGGAGGACATCAGGTGAGGTAGTGTAAAGAGCAACAAAGCTCATATAGGGAGTAGAGGAGGTTGATAGATGTGTTAAACACACCCAGACTTTGTTCAGGTCTTGTTTGAAACCACTGACTTATTTTATGTTGCTAACTAAGTCAGTTAATATCGACTAAATGACTTATTTTAAACCAAACCATGATCTTTAAACATAATCAGCCAGTTCTGGTGCAGTGTTTCCCACGCATAGACTTGACGAGAACATCAACATTTTGACAGGTGTCACGGTTGGTGTGATCCCAACCAAAGATAGTCCCTAGTTTATTTTTTATTTTGTCTTTTTTTTTATCTTGTAGCTGAGTGGGTAGATCGGGTCGTCCACTAATTGGAAGATCGGCAGTTTGATCCACAGCTCCCATGAGTCTGCATGTTGAAGGTATCCTTAGGCAAAATAAGGAACCCCAAATTGCTTGTGAATATGTGTGAATGAGTTAGGTCAGCCTCTGCCATTTCGTGAGTGAATGGGTGAATGTGGTGTATATATATATATATCGGAACACTAGAAAGGCGCAATACAAATGCAAGTCCATCCAGTCCAAAGTCTGTTTACCATTTGTTCCGGAGAACAACACAAGAACACACACTCTTCAGAGAAAAACTTACGCCGTTGTTTTGTAAAAGTTTTGGTACCACAGTTGTCTCAATTGTTTCGATAGGCTACATCATTAACAACAAGCCTCCCCCACATGCCACTCACCTACTGTTGTGACAACGGAATCGTGAGTGATAAAAATCCAAAAAGTAAGTTGTGTTTTTTGGGCGGATTTTTAAAATATACTGCTGGTGAAGAAAGTCAGCAGAAAACTGCAGAGCTAGTTGATACCTCTGTTTGGTTTCATCATTATCAGCGACTTCTTTAACATTACACATAGTCCTCCAGTGTTAATATAAAAATGGTGATCCGTGCAGCTCCTAGTAACTTGTTTACTGTCAGCTTTCTGCAGTAACCTGATGTCTTAAACATTATGTAAAGACAAACCCGTTTCACTAATCGGGTTGAGGGATAGTCATATTTCTTTTCTGCTTTTTGCTTCTGTGGATGTGCATGATTTCTGACAGGGAACACACACGCTGTGACAACAGAGTGGCGAGATGAGAGGGACGATCACCACATCAAGCGATGCAACTGTATGTATTCAAAATAATTCAAAGCGTGACCGAAACTGACGTTAAATAGATCCTTAAGGTCTAAATGAGTCACATTTCAACAGCAGAACAGTTAAATTCAGACGTATTCATCCTGTAATAAAACATATGCTCTCACCAGCAGAGCCTATCCTGCCCCCTACATGCTTAAAAATAAGTAAAGCATCTTTCCAAAATATGATTGATGGTAGGTGAGAAATTATTTCTGACCTGCTGCATGTAAACATGGATTTTACAGTAAGCAGGTTACTCCGGTGCAGGTAAACATTCTGCAGCCTGCTTTCTCCCACTCACTTGATTTCTTGTGTAAACACAGTGACTGTGATGTGTCTGATTTCCACTTGGACAGGGCTGATTACTAATACCCAATAATTTATTCCGTTATTGGCGGAAATTTACATAGGCAAACACATTTTATCGGATAAATGAGTCAATACTGTTTTCAATTAGCAGAATCACTCAAAGGACCTTTCTGGAATGACTTCAGGGCCCGATTCGACCCAAGGACCACCATTTGAATAACCCTGCCTCAGGGTATAATGAATTGACAACCTTTGATTTGAGACTTTTGCTTCAGTAGCTGCACATCAGCCCTCACCTCCCTGTTGTTGGACTGGCGTTCCGGATGCTCAATGCATGTTCCACCTTTATTTATGGCCGTAGTAGCATCTGGCTGGCAGCCACAGCCCCCCACCCCCCCCACCCCCACCCCCCTCCTGCTTAAGATGCAGTGGAGCCTCCATGGGTTAGGAGGGCCAGCTCTATCAATCTGCTCCCTTCCGGCCCCCACGTTCCCCAGTGCGGTTAATCACTGCCACTAATTAGTGCTAATTACTCATCGCTGCCCGGGAGAGCCCCCCTCGCTGGCTCACACTGATCTGAAGGTCCTCTGTGGCACCCCGCTGCTTGGCATTCCTCAGGTACGGGAGGAGGTGCAGGGACGTGGGAGGTGCTGAGGGGACGGAGGAGGCTACAGGGAAGCTCATCTTTTCTAAATTACCTTTATTTTGGGCAACATTTTTTGCTAAATCAAACCCATCCTCTGCGTTTAGCCTCTGGTAGCTGCAGGTAGAAGGCTACGTCCCTGCGGGCCTGCAGGGCTGCGGCGCCGCTCTAGCTGAGCAGACTGGTTTGCGCTGGTCTGCTTTGGTCTGGCTGGTGGCCTTGTCTGCATGCACGGGCCCGGCCAGGCTTAATGAGCCAGCACCTTTTTGCTCCCTCTGTCATTAATTGTCTGCGGCCATGACTCTGTGGGTTACGTTGCGTTTGGCTGACTTTTTTTTTTTCTCCCAGTAATTTTGTTTTAATAGATTCAATTTGCTTTCATTTGCTTTGTATTGATTTATTTGTCCTGCTTTGTCTTGTCAACCATAGAAACCTATAATTTCTCACAAAACTTTGCGAGGAAAAGGCCGAGAAAAAAAGCTCATTTAATTTGCTAATATTGAGCGAGTTATTAAAAAAAACAGAGAAATGACAAATGATGTTGATATGGTGTGCAAGTGAGGCTTGACTAAAGCTGAACTCATTTCTTGGAGGCAAGAAAAAAACGCAAAAAAATATTAGAGATTTCAGATCAGGTGCAAACAGCGAAGCTTAATAAAAGGTTGAGAGGTTGTTAAGTCTGACAGGTCACGCCGCTAAAAGCTATCATTTGATCTGTCAGGTTTTTACCCATCCAAAAAACCCCCCAAACATCTCTGTAATATCTGGTAATGGAAGGTGAGCATGTCATGTCAGCCCTAAATAATTAAACAATGACAGCTGATTGGGGGGAATGAGTAAATTGGTATTTCAGGACAACAGTTTGGACAAAGGGGACCGAGGACGTGTCTAAAATAGATTGCTTTAGCCTCTGTCAGAGGGACACGGAGCGCAGCACCGAGTGTCACCGGGAATCAACGAGAGGGTAAAGCCTTTACCTCTCACTGACCTCCAAATGTGAAGTGTCCAGCTGTAGTAACTGTGACAGATGAACCAGCCACAATCATAACACACACACACACACACAGACACACACATACACAGAAAGAGTCACAGAGAGACAAATATTCAGACATAGAAAGTTTCAAAAAGAGAAAAGTAAAACCTGTAAGTTCACTTTGACTGAAACTCTTCTAACACTTTATAATAACTTATAAAGGTATATGCTTTATACCTAATAATTTTCCATCTTTTTCTTAGTGACTGCGCTGTATAAATAATACTTGGTCCTGATGGACAGTTTTCCCTTGCGTGAGCTGAGTCTGAGGACAGAACATATGTTGTACAGATTGTAAAGTCTGTACAACATAGTTTGCCGTTTGATGTCATTTTTCGAGGTTAAACGTGTTTGTTAAAGGGGCAGACATTACAAGCTGTAGCTTCAGCCTACACTTTTTTCAGACCTTTCAGTTGTGTTATTGTATTGTTGTAAAGGTCCAGTGTGTAAGATTTACAGGGATTTATTAGCAGAATGTGACAGAAATGGAATAAAATATTCATAAGTATGTTTTTTATCAGTGTATAACCACCTGAAAATGAGATTGTTGTGTTTTCTGTACCTTGGAATCAGCCCTTTATATCTACAGAGAGTCTGCCATGTTGCACCGTCATGTTTCTACAGTAACCCAGAATGGACAAACCAAACAGTGGCTCTAGTTACGGTCTTTTGCCTTTTTCATGAGATTCACAGCCACTGTAGCTTCTCTTACATATTTGGAAAAGGAATTGCATGTATGTGAATTTGTATATTGAACCTGGAAAACAAAAATATTAGGGGGGGTATTTTCATTTTCTTTTATTCAGCTGAAGAAATTTTGCCAATGCACTTTCATTAGATACAGATTCAAAATATCTTCAAGAAGCCAAACAAATCAATGAAAACTCGATTCAAAAAAAGACCAGCTTATGATGTCCATTTTTTAGTCTATAATTGAGTCCTAAAAGACTTATTTTCATAAAACAAGCGAAAACACTGCCACTGCACAGACCGATAAATTGTCTGTATCTTGAAACAAGAAACAAAATAACGGGTTGCTGCTCGCAAACTGAGAAAAACTGAAACTTAATTTTGACTTTGGAAGAAATTGAAGCTCATCATTTATTCTTGACCTTGCAGGCAGCAGCTGAGAGAGCAATGTCAGCACAAGGTCGATTTAGTAGCCGTTCAGCAGCTTTCAATTATATAATATTATCTTCATCGGCAGACGGCGTTAGTGCAATTGTCGTGGGATTTTAGATGTTCAAAATTTCCATTTTTCTGACCACTTAAAGGACTTTCTTGTCAATGTTGGCTTAAAAGCTGCGGTTCAGAATTCCTTTTTGACCTTGGAAACAGCAGCTGAGACAATAATTTTACCGTAGCACAGGGTTGATTGAGTGGCTGTGCTGTGGCTTTTAAATCAACTCAGACAGAAAGCCAAAAATAAATAGAAAATGTAAATTTGAAGGCTTAAAATTCAGTGACAATTGGGCTGCTGATTAAAATCATGTGATATGATCTGAAGTTCCAGAAATGCTACTAAATGGACACTTGGTAAGAGTGTTTTATCAAGTGAAACAAATTAATTTGCAACAGGAAAAATGGTTACAACACAAGCAGAATGTCTTACCTGTTCTCAACAAAATTAAACTTAATAGACTTAATTACAGCCAAATATTAACTTTGCAAAAAATAATTAATTTTGTTCATCGCCATTTAATCAAGTAATACTGATATTCAAGAACGTGGATTAGAATCTGAATGATATACAAGAGAGTAAATTCATTATGAGTTTAGAAAAAAAAAACAAAGTAAAGCCATCATCAATGTAATAAATGTAAGTGAAAACATAACCAGGAGATCGACACAAACTGAATTTTTGAGTTTGTGTTCACTCAGCGGCAGAACTGAGCTGACCAGACGTCCTCATGTCGAAGCTTTTCTTATCCTTGTGATATTTGCCGCCAAGGCCAAATAAAAAGCTATACGGGCAGGTAAGACCATGAATAGAAAGCACTCTCTGTTTATGTCTCTCTCTGTGTCATTACTTTCGGGGAGAATAGCAGTGGTTTTGAAAGCAATCTCAGTCGCAGCCTCTCAAAGAAGAGAAAAGGTGTCAGAATCAGAAACGCATCCTGGCAGGATAGTAAACTTCAAACTTTTAAACAAATGACAGGACGAAGTTCTCTTTCCACCCTGATACCCTGATGGATATTTCTCCGATGACAGGGAGGTGAAATTAAGTTATGGTTAATAACTTTTCTCAGACAAGGTAAGACAAGTGTTGACAATGAAAGAAGTCACATAGATGTTTTTTTGAAGCCTCACTCAAGTGTATTTTGACATTTTTATGATATTTCATATTTTTCTGAGTCATTTTCTGAGTGAATTTTGATGAGTTATGTTAAAAAAAATTTAATATATAGCTCCAAATCATAACAAAAGATATCTCAGGGTTATTTATATCAGGGTACTTTTCATGTAGAGCAGGTCTGGATCGCACTCTTTCTAATATTATTTACAGAAACCCAACAGTTTCCACCATGAGCAAGCACCTGACAACAGTGGCCAAGAAAAACTCCCTTTCAATGGGCAGAAACCTCCAGCAGGATAGGTGGCACAGCCATCTGTCTCACTGTTCGCTAAACATTTTCTGACATTAGCTCGAGTTAAAACATTTAAGCAGTTGCTAAAATGGGATGATGACATATGACTACAGTGAGCAACTTGGGAGTCGGGATGCAAATTTTAATTTAGACTTGTTGACTAGTCTAACAGAAAGAAAACACTCTGAGAGAAAATTGAGCACAATTTATTAATTGATAATGGTTAACATTGTCAGAAAAAGATACTGCGTGTATGAAGAGTCATTTGGAGCCATTCATCACATTCTGCAATGACTAAATCTTAGTATAAATGCCTCTGAAATGTGTGTCACTTTGTACCGTGCAATACGAACATTGTACGTTATCCTTCAACTCACTAAATGCTTCAACTTTTAAGACTGAACAGAATCATAGTGTGTGCAGGTAAACAACATCATTCACCCGGAGCTCCCAGCCTGCCACAGCAGCAGCTCTGCTTGCTTATTCTGACACAGCCTACATTCATTCTTACATGCATTCCCCATCCTTATTATCCTTATGAAGTTACAAAATGACATAATGTAGCGCACAGAGTTTCTGTACAGTTCGGATAATAATACAGAATTGGCCCATATGCTTCTATAATATGGAACTAACTAGCTTGCCCTTATGGACAGGTGACACACAGTGATTTAGTAGGTTAGCTAACTCATATGATTGCACAAATTGTCAATGTTTTTTGTAATTTGGGGGACCCCATGCAGTAACTCTGAGGATCCTCGAGGGGTCTCGGACCACCTGTTGAGGACCCATAGTGTGATCAGTAGAATACTGTGTTAAATGCCACAACACATAAACACAAGTAAAACGTACATCAAGACGGTGTAAACACAAACACTCCCCCGGTGTTCCAAGCTAACATGACCACTAGCTGTACAGCTAACAGAGCTAACTAGCTAATGGCAGCTACAGTTAGCAACAGTAAACCAGTGCTTTAGCATGAAGTAGTTAGCCATCAGGACTCCAGGCTATAATTTTATAGCTGTAGTTATTGTTAGCATTCAAATAGTCTAAATGTGTGTGATTTGGTTAAAAAGATGTAGTAGTTTTGGGGAATTTTGTTTTTCCCATTTTCAGAGTAAGTCCTCTCAAGTCTCAGCTGGTAGTGGGAGATGTGCGCAAGCTGTGAATTCACTAGGTTACGCACGCTGTGTACGTTCACTACGCCAAATAAACAAAATAAACGTACAAAGTGTCAAGAAATTAAATATTCCAACACCTAGTTTCCTTTTAAACAGAGAAATATAACCGTTCACCTTCTGAATTCAAGTTTCTCTGATTTACTGAACTAAGACGAGCTTAATTGGCTCGTTACAGTGAAACTCAACAGAGAAACATGTAAAACCACCTGAACCAACTTTGTTAGTCTGTCCATTCTTTTCAGCAATCATCAACTGAGGTTTGGTCGAATCAAATCCTTAATTCACAGTGTGAAAACAGTGTAAAGCGTCTAACTCTGAAGGTGAAGGATTCAGATTCAAAGCTTTGTCTGAACTTTGTGCGATCTTTGTCTGATCTGAATCTTTATTTGAATCCCTTCACCGACTGTAGCATCAAAGAATCATCACGTTATATCCTCCATTTATTATATCCATATAGTTAAGTCTAAACAGGTGTATACAAAGGTATTTTATAACTGCTTCTATTTATTGTTGTTTCCTTTTTTCCTTTCATAAATCACCTTCCGTGTCATTACTTTACTCGCATTATTTGATGTTTTCTTGTTTTTGAAAAAACAATTTAAAGAAGTATTTTAAAAAATGTGCCCAACAATGTTTTATGCAGGCATTGTTCTTCTTTTCCTCGTGTGTTTCTTGCGGTGGGACTTTAAAAAGAGACACCAAAGCAATTTTTTTCTGAAAGAATCTCTCTCAATGGAAGATATGAAGCCTCTTTACGGTTTGAAAATACATTTATATCTTGTCAGTATGCCTCCCTTGAAAGTGTATTCATCTTTCCAATAAGATAAATTCCCTCTGCACAAACTTTGTTCATTAAACCTCCGAGAATCATTCAGGTTTATTTTTAGAGAGATATTCATCGTTATAGCGGTGTTGATTTTCTACACAGTCTAGTGGGTTTTATTCTGTTACTGCAGGTACTCCGGCAATATGTTTCCTCGGAGCAAACACGAGTGAGATGAGGTTGGAGGTGATCTCCTCAATAGTGGATTTCAGTGCTTTTAAAAATTCAGGTCCAGGGACAGGAATGTTATCGCTGCATGACTAGTATTCTTTTGTCGGGAGCCTTTAAAGGAATCCACGGCATTCATACATCCAACTGTGATTTCTTCTGGTCCCCGACAACATCAGGTGTGTGAAGGTCGGGCTTTTGCTTTGTGCTCGAAAGCACTTCAAAATAAACGCTTGTTGTGTTTTATTTACTCAATCAAATTCTTTTAAATCAAATTTAATTGGTATCTCATTATTTTTCACTGTCAAGCTGTGTGTTAAATTATAGAACAAATCGACAATTTTATCAAAAAGGAAAGAAAATGTAACACAAAAGACCTGGGACAATGGAAGTGAGATAGCCTGTGCCAATATTTCAATTGCAAAGGATCTTCTTTGCTCATTTGGAATAGCTATTGATAAACAAAAGCTCCCCCCTCACCCTTATAAAACGTGCCAAATCTGTGCTTTGTTTATGGGAGTCTTCTGGAGGATTTGTCTGTATGATACTTTGTTTGCTTTGTGTTACATTTCACCCACCACGCTAAACCCCAAATACTTTCACATAATTGAGAAACAGCGGGTGTCCAATGAAGATACTCCATCTGCAAATAATGTTTTTTGTTTTTTTTCGTCGCCACATTGTTAACTTCTCCAGATGCAAATGCATGCAGATGTCCACAAAAAACCCCTAAAAGGCGCCTCCATCTTAGAATTATCCTGGAAGAAAAGGATGACACAACAAATCGCTTTGCACCTACCCACCTACCGTTTGCATTTGTTAATTGGAAATAATACATCGCCAAAAAATGGCACAGATGTCACGGACACGGGGGACAACATCAAACAAACTGTAATCTGTTGCATTTCACCGGCTCTTAATTGACCTTTTGTTCACTCCCCTTGTTTCTTTTCTTCTTAATTCTCAATTCACAAGAAATATAGCCATAAACCTGAAGTGAAAAAACCCTGTAAAGCCAAACCAAAAGGCCATTCTTATTCATTAGACGAGCTCGCAGTGTTGTTGGCTGTCACTGCCACCGAGGGGCCTGTCCATGGCTGCAGCTGACATCTGTTGGCATAATGTAGCGTCCAGGGCTGTGATAGGCAACGGGATCTGATTTATAAGGTTCCCTGTTTAAGTGGGTGTCTTAAGGTAATTATAAACTGGTGGGGGGGTTGCTACTAATTGCACCTTCCCTGATCTGTAATGAAGGCCAAACAGCATGAATGAGCTCATCCTGCGCGTCTCAGGCAGTGGAGGAGCGAGGGCAGCTGAGCTTGACCAGTTAGTGTTGGTTTAGCTCTGGGCTGGAGCTCCTCACCTGCTGTTCTGCCGCGTCTTCAGCCAATTTCTCTTGAGTAATTAACTGTGATGCCACATATGGTGCAATGGTGGAAAATCTGATCGCTGGCGGATGTAGAGGAGTCGAAGAGAAAAACTAAACGCGGGAACCCTGCGGTGACCAGAGCTCCAAACACCCAGCGCGAGCACAAATGGGATGACTGGAAAATTCTTTTGACATGCACAATTAAAAACAAATGTTGTTTCCACATGACACAAATGAGCGTAATTAATCACTGAACAAATGAATTATTAGGAAGATTAGAAAATGAGGTAGATTAAGTACACCAATGAGGCTTGAATTATTAACAATATTTGTATGAGTTGATTAAGATGTTATAGAAAGAGAGCACATTCTGCCAACATGCGACAAAGTAATTAGAGGTGGAGTTTAACATTTATTATACATTGGGAAGCTCGGGCTGCAAAGATGAACAAAGTTTCCAAAAAATATTGAGAGCTGTACTCACCATAATTCTGTAGTATTCGGGGCCCCTTGCAATAATTGTTTCATAAGTTTTCACACTTCAAAACATGCATTAATTGCAATGTACTATGATCATGAGTGATACTATATCGATTCTCAAAACACGGGATCATGATATTGTGGTACATGAAAAGATTTGTGGCAGTGATTAATTTCGTGGTATTTAAACCCCAAAATGCGAGATAGCAGTGCTGTGACCGATCTTCCCTGTTGTGAAGGTGGTTTGTTCTTTGCACAATAACAGTTTTCCTAAAATTAGATAAAGAAATAGCAATATATCACTTTGCTTACTGAATAATACACAGGTAATACAAAGGTAGATACAGAGAAAGTAGATACAACAAAACGACACAAAGAGCAAGATAAATTGGCTATATCTATAAAAATATGACAAAAGAGGAAAAGGAAAATATAAATAAAATTAGCTGTTTTCTTCTTGTTTAATTGAAGGAAATTTTGAGCCATCCAATTATTTATTTGCACAATACATTTGCATAATGACTCAATAAGACTGTAGCTTGATGAGAGATGTTGTACATATGGTGGTTTATTCTTTATACAATGACAGTCTTCCCAAAATTAGGTTTAAAAATAAGCAATATATAATTTTGCTTACAAAATAATACATCAGTAGATACAAAGCACTGTACAGAGAAGTACATTCAACACAGTTAAAACAGTTAAAACAACACAAAGAGTACGGTAATGCTTAAAAAAAATAAAGCAAAAGAGTAAAAGAAGGAAAATAAACAAATAAGAATTTTTTTTTTAATGAAAATACAAATATAATAAGACCATAGGTTTTAAAAAATATTTAATATAAAGTACTTGAGACATTTCTAAGAACCACAATCAGGCAGTTGGTTCCAGCTCTGTGCTGCATAACAACTAAAAACCTCATCTCCTTGTATAGTTTTTGCCCCTGGGCACCACCAGCAGTCCATTCCCCAGTGATCTGTGGGGTCTCACAGGGTTATATTGATCAAGCATGCCAGCTATATATGTAGGCCCACTCCATGTAAGGATTTATAAATAAGTATTAAAACTTTAAAATCAATTCTTTGGCTTACTGGCAACCAGTGTAGGGTTTTATGATACGGGCTGTCTTTTTAGTTTTGGTTAGAACTTTTTGCGGCTGAATTTTTGAAAGATGGCGGTGTATGATGGTCTTTTTTTTTAGGAAGTCAATTGCTGGTGATAAAAGCATGAATCAGTTTTTCCAGATGTTCCTGATATCCCTGATTTTGACTTTGTTGTCAAGGTGATAAAATGCTGATTTTGTTATTGTTTTTGTGTGACATGTTAAATCTTAGGTCAGAGACCTACGTTTTTAACCTGCTTTTTTGTTGTTACTGCTTTGTCCTTTTAGGTGTGCTGCAACCCCGAGCGTTTCATCTGTTGTCAAATAAAATTAGCTGTTTTCTCCTTGTTTAAGTTAAGGAAATTTTGAGCCATCCAGTTATTTATTTGCACAATACATTTGCATAATGACTCAATAAGACTGTAGCTTGATGAGAGATGTTGTACATATGGTGGTTTGTTCTTGACAAAGTAAATTTGGGTGTCATCGGCACAACTGATAAAGTGCGAGCATGCACAGGTTTAGAATTATTAGTTTCAATAGCGACAATTTAATCCTTGAATATCATTTAAAACCTTTGTAAGAGAGGTCTGAACATTTCATATTATAGGAAATATATGCATGTAGGAGAAGAATGTATGAATACTCTATTGTTTGTTATGAATATAAGAAAAGAATGGATGTGTATATGTGACAGGATGGTGGAGAAGGAAGGGAACAGGCCGCTCGTTGCACCGTGATTGGCTGAGAAGGTGGAGCAGGTTGTTGTCCAGTTACCAAGCAGCATGGGAAGAGATGAAACACGAGTACTACAGCAAGGAGTTTTCAGTTGAGCCACTTGGATGCTACAGAGCACACAGTAACTGTTCTCAAGCCAGCTTCTATCCCGGGTCTCATAAGAAATCGGCTAAAAATAAAAAACACAGAGGGAGAGTTTCCCCATTTGCTGAGTGTGTAACAAATGTTGAGATTGACAGAAATCCAAAAGAGGTTTAGATATGTTCTTAAAATATTCATACAGCCTCTCACAAACAAGCAAATCTGAAGCTTCTCTTTGCATTTGTTTAATACTGTAGAAGACATACTGTAATTAAACGTTATCTACCATAGCTAGGAGGATAACTAATAGAGTCATTGTGGGGGAGCGCTATTTCACAGCAGTATTTAAGGGCTAAGAGAGCGTTACAGGGTCAGAGAGGAACATCCTGTGCCAGTGAAAGTCAAGTACACCAAAAGCAACTTTATCTACCTGCCACTAAATGTTTCGGATGAAATGTCATTGCAGCCTGGATCATGTTAACTGGCAACATTTCATTTCAGTCCGACTTAAAATCTTGTACTGCATCACGTGTGTATGTACTAAAACACTAAGGTTAGATAATAAGCATACATGTTTTTTAATCCTCAAACTGTCTTGTGTCACTTTTAACACTTGCGGTATTTAACCAAGATTACGATCATCCCCTCACCTTAACCAAGCACTTTGAATTGCCTAAACACACAACCATGAAACCAAAAAAAGTGTTAATCATGCTTCAGTGATTCCCAACCAGGGGTGGTTTTACCTCAGGGGGCACTTCTGCTGTTACCAGGGGGTATGTGGAGAGCTTGTAGAGTAGCTCAACTAATTTTAAAAATATTGAACTAATGATTTGAATAAAAAAAAAAAAAATACATCCACACTTTGAGTCAGCTATACCAATTAATTTAGGTGTTATTGAAATTATGAGTGCATGAAAAGCAGAGCGGAGGAGATGCAATAATCAGCTAAAAGTAGTGGATAAACTGTTTAAATAGGTCACTAAAACTAATGGATGGATGCGTGGAACGTCCAGCTTTTGACACCCCATGTGGGTGAATGCAAACTTGCACAAAACAAGTTATAAATATTCTAACATCTACTATTATATCCATTTTTGTATGATTAATAGTTAAATAACTTCCAGTTTAAACTCAAATGAACAGATTTGGAACATAAATGGTGTTGCTGATGAAGAGGTGCTTGAGTTCATCTGTGCTGTGGGCGTACATCTTACAAAAGAGGTTGGGAACCACTGTTCTAGTTGGAATGAGCAGATTGTTGAAGAGAAAAACAATTTAAAGTATGTTATCAGTGAAGTTTTTTTTGCTGGGCATTACATTTCTTTTGAAACATATTTACTATGGTAGTGACAGAATGCAATGATCGGCAAATACTGTTCGACCTATATTCTATTGAATACAGCACAAAGACGAGATATTTACTTGCTGACTTGATTGTTTTTTTGTGTGTAAATATACACTCATTCTTGCCTGCGACATGTTCCAAAAAAGCTGGGACGGAGGGATGTTTACCACCGTGATACATCACCTTTTCTTTTAACAACACTCAGTAAGTGTTTTACAACTGAGAACACTAATTGTTAAAGTTCTTAACGTGAAAATTTTTCTCATTCTTGCTTGATATACGACTTCAGGTGCTCAGCAGTCCGCGGTCTCTGATGTCGTATTTTGTGCTTCATAATGCACCACACATTTTCAACAGGAGGCAGGTCAGTCTAGTACCTGAACTCTTTGACTACGAAGCCACGCTGTTGGAACACGTGCACAATGCGTCTTGGCATTGTCTTGCTGAAATAAGCAGGACGTACAGTATGTTGTCCCAAAACCTTTATGTACCTTTCAGCATCAATTCTGCCTTCACAGATGTGACAGTTAGATGCTGGGTTTTGAACTTGGAGCTGGTAACAGTCTGGATGGTCCTTTTCCTCTTTCTCCCGGAGGACACGATCAATGATTTCCAAAAATAATATATGACACACATGGCTTTCACTTTGCATGGTAGAGTCTTAACTTGCATTTGTAGATGCAGCAACAGACTGTGCCGACCAACAGTGATTGTCCCAAGTGTTCGTGAGCCCATGTAGTGTCCATTACACAATCGTGTGTTTTTAATGCAGTGCCTCCTAAGGGGGTTTCAGCCTTGCCCCTTACATGCAGAGATTTCTCTGGATTCTCTGAATCTTTTAATGATATTATGGAATGCAGACGGTGAAATTCCTAAATTACTTGCAGTTGTGTGTCGAAAAACATTCTTAAACTGTTTGACTATTTGCCCACGCAGTTTTTCACAAAGTTGTGAACCTCGCCCCATCCCTGCTTGTGAACGACTGAGAGAATGCGGAGGAGGAGTTGCACAACTTTCACAGTCTTTTGTTGCCTTAGTCTCAACTTTTTTGAATTATGTTGTAGGCATCAATTTGAGAATGAGCGTATATTTCCAAGAAACAAAGTTTATCAGTTTGAACATTAAACATCTTGTCTTTGTACTGTTTTCTACTGAATACAAGTCAAAGAGGATTTGCAAAGGAATTGGGGTTTATACTGAGTAGTATACAGAAGAGTTCGGTGACTCCCAGAATGACATATATGACCAGTGACCAGCAACAGACTATGTGACTTTAAAAACATGGTTAACATTGTGAAATGGTCACAGTTTTGATTAGGTTTAGGCACATAAACTACTTGCAGTCCCCATCCTTCCCAACCTCTTCCCTATAGAGACGTTCTTGCTCTTTATACTCCTCCAGTCATAATTACTACAGCCACTAGAGGTCACCGTCTAACAATAGACATAAGTATGGATAGTAATAAGCGGCTTGCACAGATTACCTATATAGCTGTATTTGGTGAGGACGGGTTATTTTCAGAGACAGGGTTGAAAGTAGATGAGAAGGTGAAATTATTATTATTAAAAATTAGTACGCATGTATTCATGTGAGAGTGACAATATACATGTATGGGACGATAATTTTAATTTTGAAGCTGCCCAGAATGGCTCTCGTGGTTTCATTTTACATTTCTGAAATTAAAAAATACCTTCCGAAGTAATAGGCAATAAGCACTGTAGTATATTCTATTAACTTTTTCATAGAATCCCTCATAATATTCAGGGATAATTTTGGTAATAAACGGTTTGTCAAATGATCAAATGTGCACAATGAGATGTGGTTCAAGATCACTGCCGTTTAAAGCAGTGAGGTATTAAAACAGGGAGGTGAAGCTGTGTTTAAGCACTGAGTTACAGAGGAAGAGTTTCCGTCAAGTGAGTGACACAAAAGCAAGATTAGGGGATCAAGTGCTGAAAGATGAGAGAGGAATTTAGTGGAATTGACAGCACATTCAAGGGTTTCCGAGAGGAAGAGAAGACAAGAGACAGGGCGATAATTTTAGAGATTTGAAGGGTCAAGATTAAGCTGCCTGATAATAAGCAGAGTGAAATGAACCAATTTTGAAAATATATGCTGATGCAGTGTCGACCGAAGGGGGGGTGGGGAAGACAAAGAGGGTTGTCAGTGCTTCCACAAATGACTTGGTATCAGACAACAGGCTTTTGGAAATATTGGATTGTACAGTCAGACAGTTTCACTGCCTGCCGCACTATATTTATGCACAGATCATATTCGAGGCTGCATTAGGTCTCCTGCACGCCGCCATTTCTTCACGGTAAATGTGAGAGACCAATAAAGAATCCAGATTTCTCGTGGATGTAATTAGCCAATCGTTTCTAATAGTGTCCATAGCAATGCATTTTCATGGCAGTGTCATTTTACCCCGGGCAGTATGCCTTGAAGTGTAATTTCTGCCTGAGCGTTTAGACACAGAGCTATCGATTGCATTCAGTGAATGATCTGCTCAGAAACCCATCATCTACTTTAATAATGTCACTCACCGCCACATTCTCTCTGCTTGGTTTCCATTAATACCCATCCTACGTGACATTGTCAACATTCACTGCTCAAACAACAGGGTCTTTGAAGCATGGCTGGTTCGCAATTGGGTCATTTAATCAATTTATACAATTGAACCTATTTAACATATTGATATGCAGTTACCCTGTAATGTGCATGGCCTTTTATCGCCTCGAGTGAAGGAAACTCCAAGGGAGCTTTTCAGATCTTCTGCCGTTATTTATCATGTGACATTTAGCTGGGCCCTGATGGCGGCAGCTCTCCACTTTAATTAAAGGTTCAACCTCTTCACTGGGTGACAAATTGACTGGTTTGTGCCTTGGAAAAGTGGTGGAACATGTCTAGTCCACCCTTCCCCTCACTAACGGTGGGCTAACATCGGGGAGAGGGAGGTGGAGCTGGCATTTTAGTCAAGTCATCAGCGAGCAAGGTCAGAGAATGAGCTGGATTATCTACTGCACAGCTCTCTTGGACTAAATAAAACAAAACCATTTCTATCTGATCTCTCAGAAGCTTATATGTCTGGGAAAAAAAATATCATAAAATAGATGTTTTTCTCTTTTTGTTTGTCCTTAACATTATTTCCTCCTTGTGCTGTTCTTTTGTTAAGTTTTTTGTGACCTTCTGTTTGTGCAGATGTGAGATCTGCAACTCGGTCGGTAGCAGCAAATGGCTAATGGTCCATCCCCCGGTTATTTTACGGCAGGCTGGAGAATATGTCCACTTTGCATGGTTCCCTTCTTCCATTTTTCAAACTTCGCCTGAGTTGGGGGCGACACAGCTTGAAACGGGTTTCAGGAGAAGCAGCAACACAAATGGAAGAGTAGGCCCAGATGATACAATCACTTTGTTCAGCATGAACACTTCTGCAAACATGTTGGGGTGGGGGGGGTGGGGGGGGGTCTGCGGGGCAGGCGCCAAGGCTTCTGTGTAAGATGAGATGGTGTAAACAGGCAGATTGGCTCTCTCCTCAACGTTAGCTCCTTGAGATTTCATGCTGGCTGGATTTATAGAGAGTCACAGTGCATCGGAATCTGCCTTGGGCTCCTCTGGGGCCAGTATCAGAGAGAGCACAGAGCTGTGAACTTCAGATGGTAAACCAAATACAAATCTATATTAAAAAAAAAATGAATACATTTTACCATCTTTAAAATAGAGTCCATCTTTTTATTGTGCCTTTCACATTGAAGCACCTCCTCGGCCTTCATTTTCATGCTACCTATAATTTATACTGTTTTCCCTTTATTACGTATTTTATTTTTATTACTTTTAGTATTTGAAAATTACTCTTAGTACATTCTTATTCTTTATTTTCTTAATTTTGTTGCCTCTTCTTTTCTGAGGGAATCTAGGCTGCACCCCTGCACAAGAGGTGCTACAAAGAAATAATATTAATAACACTTTTACTATCTGGGTCATTTGGATGCAATGATAAAAATAAAGCTTTAGGACAATCTACAGTCCTGGAATATGGTGACCTGAAGATGTAATAACAAAATAACACTTAAAATATATGTATGGTCACCTGATTGTAGTATCAATATTCTGCTCCTGGTCTAAAAACCTGTTATGTTGCTGGGATGTTCAGACATGCCCCCCCCCCAGCCCTGTCAAAATACAGAAATCAACTCCTGCATTTGTGTGTGAAGAGTTTTTGTTCGGCACAGATGTAGAAGTTCAGATATTATATAATGTCATCCAGAATTAATAGAACTTAAGTTACATATGGGGGCGTGTGATGAGCATGTTTATTTCAGACATGTTAAAAAGACAAAATATATATTGCCTATAAGTAAGAGGAAAACAAAACAAAAATAACCAGTAAACTTATATAACACATTCTCAATAAATAACATAAATAGTCCAAAAAAGGTGTGGGCTGAAGCTACAGCTTATGCCTTCCCTTTTAACCATGCATCTCGCCTTGGCCTACTCTCTCTCGGATACTAATAATAACAGTCATTTTGCTATGTACATAACTTGAACTGATTTAAAATCAACCAAAGCTTTTAAACATTTAGAGCCTTTAATCTGACATATGAATTTGGTGATTCTCTAGAAGTACTTTTCTTCACAATTCTTATGGCGCTCTTTTGGAGTATGCTGTATATATACATAAATATTTTATATACACATAGAGTATATAACTCGCAGTAATCAGAGTTCACAGCAAGTTCACATATGAGACGTGACACACAACTTTCTTTATGCAACAGACAAGCAAACATGTCAACAGC
>JAJHUR010079805.1:0-24751 GCA_027495735.1 Lutjanus campechanus | reverse complement strand
TTATCTTCAAGCAAAACACCCTGTTAACATGTTCTGGGTAATTCCTTCAGAACATGAGGACATGTTCAAGACTGGAAACATCACAGTATACGATAGCCTACACAGCTGTGGTCAGTCCGTCTGTTAACAGATGATTTACAATGATTCCTTATCCGGAAAGTAAATTGCGGGGGGCATTGAGTCTTTTGTGATGATTCTGCTGCAATTTTCCCTTCCACAATGCCGGGCCAATGGAGCGTTCTCTCCTTATCTCCCCGAGTCCTGGCTGGAGTTTTTGAAAGATGTTCCCTTTTCCTCCATCTAGTTCTTGTTCAGCCATGAAGATAACAACCCTCCTCCTCCCATCCCCCAACCCCTCTGCCCCGCACCCGCTGACACATAATCACAACCCTGACTGAAGTGTGTATCTCCAAGAGCAGATTCTCATGCTTATAATAGGAGGGCATAGTGCACGCGAGGGCGGATGTGTGTTTTCCTTTGAACGTGTCCTGGGCAGCTGCCACAGCTCCCGGTGCCATAATGTATTTTCAAAGCAAAGGGCTTCTGTAAGATTCACTGAGTACCCAAACTCTAAGATTGAGGTGAAAGGGAAATACAAGCCGTCACTGCTGGAGATGATGTTGTCTTTCATGAAAAAGCCTCGCAGCACCATCAAAAGCCAGGCCAGCGGCTGGAGTAAGATTACCAAACAATTACCTGACATAATAAATGGTCAGAATCTGCTGGGAGGGGACCAGATGCTGCTAAATGGGAAGCATTTGGTTGACATTTTCCTTTGACTCCCTCGGTGTGCAGAGACGCAATGCATGGGGGACCACACACAGCTCAAGGTAATGTAATAACACTCTCAGCGAGCTCCACAACCGCATTTCCCTGCTTTGCTATGTATGTATTCTCTTTCAGCCGTCCATGCTGGCACGCCGGCTCGTCTTCACCGAATCTCTTATTCTGTTTGTGAAGTGACAGCGTAGCTTACAGCGACACTTAACCACTTGGAGAAAACATCAATACGGCATCATCCCTGTTCCCGCTGCACATTCCCTGTTCCTCCTCTCCCCGCGAGTCCATCAAGATGAAAAGGTCAAACAAAGAGCAGTAAAAAAAAAATTACCATATTGCGTATCGGCCCAGGTCATCCCTGAGCCAGATGACCTCATAGGTCAGCAAACCGTAAGGGAACAAACTGTTTATGATAAAGCGCGCAGGCAGCCAAAACTGACATCAGCCGGGGATTAACTCCACCAGTTCCAATCTAATGTTGACGAGCAGATGTGAGATCTCGCCTTTAACAGGATCAACTCAGATTACTTTTCCCAGATGAGATTTGAATCAAAGGCGTGAGAAAGAGCTAAATAGAATAATAAAAAAAAACCCATATGAGTTTGCCTGTTTCACAAACAATGACTCGCATTCAATGGAGAGAAATCAACTGGCAGCCGCTTCAAGAGATAATGTCCGCTTCGTTCCCAGTTCCCAGACAATGTATCCTAATGACTGCTGTGATCCCCTCACTTTTCCTCTGTTTCCACCATCCGGACAACATTTTTAGCTTTGAATAAAATATCTTAAACCATTTGATGGAATGCCATGAAATCTGATAGTCATTTACGCTCCCCTCAGGATGAATTGAATTAATTTTTGTGACGCCTTAACTTTTCCTCTGGAGCATAGGTTTTCAGAGTGGGAGGTGGGCCTCCCCAGGGGGGCTTTAAACTGTTTCATGGGAGGCTCAATGAATGGAAGTGAAAAAATATTACATTTGTTAGTTAGTTGCCAGAAGGGGATCAGGTAGAATAGCCTTAACGTTTGTGATTGGTTATAGAGATTCAGAGTTCATACACCAAAGACATTCCCATCAGCCTCAGCTCTGTTTTGAGGGTAATTGATAATACAGTAGCAAGAATTATACATGCTTAGCATCAGCATGCTAACATTGTAATTTGGAGTATATTAGCATACTAAAGTTAGCATTTCATTCAAAGCAGCAATACATTCTCATCAGGTCATCAAATACTGTTCCCTTAAGCATATATATTGGACTTTTCTGCCAGAAAACCTGTTTTACATGTGTTTAATGTTGTGAAAAAAGTCACATTTAACTTTCAATCTTTTGTTATATATAATGAATTAGTTATATAATTTTATTTTTTAGAAATCCCAATAAATGGTATTTCAAAAAACTGAGTAAATAATTGAAGGACTTTAGGTAAGTCACAAGATGCAAGCCATGTGACCATGTAACCTTATGCAACTTAAAACTTTAACACTGATGTTTTGGTTTCACACGGGACACAAATCCCAACCTCCTGAACAAAACTATGTTTGACCGATCCGTGCACCCCACCTCCTCCATATGCAGACTTTCTTGCTTTCTATGCACCTGACAGTTACATGAAAGCCTGGTGCAGCTCATACAAACACCAAGTGACACCACCAAACATCAGTGTTTGTCTAAAAACAGCTTCACAGAGCTGCTACTGTGGCTTTAGACTCCTCTTGGTTAAAATATGCAGCTATTGCAATGCCTGCTTCTTGTAAATACTTCTATCTGTCTATTTTTTTGTTCATCAGTACATATAATTGGCAAAACCTTAATAGTCAGAGTGATTATGATGTGCTGCAGCTATATTTGAAAGATATGTTTGGATTTAATACTTTACCAGGGCTGGAAAAGCTCAGTTTTATATTTGAACAAATATAATTAAAACAATGAATCTGGGGCCTGGAAAAAAAAAAGCTTGAGTATCTGGTGAAATTAGATTGTTAGATAATGAATTCAATTTAAGGTAATTACCACGCATGTAACAACCAAGCATCTCTTGTTAAAAAGAGCAGATTCATACAGTACAGTGTGTTTCTGGATTTGTCATGACTGCAGATGAAATGACACCGCATCCTACAACAGAGGCTGCATTAAAGCAGTGGTATGGAGAATACTGCTAACTAAATTAGTCATGGGTGAGATGGCGGGGCGCTTTGAAATGATTCTTAAAAAGAATCCTTTAATCTCAGCTCTTAGTTCAGTTGCTCACTGCACAGACAATTAAAAGAGAATGAAATCGCATGTCCACGGGTGACACACCGCCACCGCCAGGCATTAATTTTGCGCCGAGGAAAATCCGTCAGTTAAAAATCCACGTTGATCTTTTAAAAACTGACCCATGGCATTTAAATTTTGGCTGTCGGCTGAACTCCGCGTCACCCCCAGAGAGAGACGGAGAGGAGTTGAGTGAGAGGATCGGACAGTTACATCACCGGCTCGGGAAGCGACGCTGTCTTGCTCCTTCAAATAAAATCACATTTACACGGGGGCATAAATTAAAACCACTCCCTCCACGCCGGTGCTCTACATACAAAATCCAAACATCTAATTGTTACACAAGAAGAAGAGCAAGGAGGATAGATTTGTCAGATCCTACTTTATCCACTCCTCAGTATCATTACAGTGGTATGGTGTACTGTACCGAGGGTTTCTGCATGGATTGCCTGCAGGGTCGGTGAGGGCACCGCATCCAGAGGCACAGGCTTGCACTGTGGCGAGGGAAGAAACAGAGATATTGATTAAACTCTGTAAGCCACCCACCATAGGTATCCGGAAACTCTTGCTTTTATTTGGACTGCTTCGTTTTATTAGCCTCCCTGTACATACAGAAGGATATTGTGTTATTGCTGAGCAGAGATTTTGATTAATTCACTATCTCTTAAACCCATCTACATCTGATTATTGCCCACAAGTCATTGTTCTATCCATGCAATTAGCTTAGCATAATCAATTCTGCTCCTATATGAGTCAGTGCACACGTACACATAATTTTATATTATTAATAATCTCTTAAGCCATTGTTCCAGCGAGGGTTCGGCCATGCTGTGATAGTTATTCCTCTCTTAATGATGTCTTAGACGACTGTCCTTCTCGGCAATATTTCTGAAATGAGCATATTTGAAAGAAGCCAGCGGCCTCACAGGCTTAACTTTTAATATCCTTCCTTGTGGATATTCTTTAGCAACACTTGTAGAAATAAGGGTTCCAAAAGGGTTCTTCCTGACGAGCTGAGGTTCTAAGAGAAGTTATTAAATGTAGCTGTATCTGGACAGCTCTCATTTCCCACTATGCCTGCTCTACTTGACTGAGTAGTTCAAGTTTGCTGTTTTATGTTCCAAAATGCACAAGTTACTTTTTGTTAATGTTTGTAATGTTTAGAACGTGGAACCCTTAAAAGAGATTGTGGATGACTTGTTGGTTGGAGCCCCTGGGTGGGTTCTAGATGAAACACTTGGAACATAGAAAGGTTCTTGGCAGATCTTCCCTGTGTGGGTTCTTGTTAACACCCTTACAAGGTAGCAACAGTAAAAGATGGAACCCCCAGAGACAGTTCTGAGTGAAACCTCACACAGATGGTTCTAGGTATAACCCTTTATGTTGAGTTTGAGGTAAAACCCTCTGACATGTATCCAGGGGGAACCTTTCTAAATACTTCCACCAGGAACCAAAAAGGTGGTTCTAGGCAGCGCCTTTATTTCCAAGAGCGTGCAGAGGTGGCGGTGGTGTGATGAAAGCAACAGGCAGCCTTTCCGACTGCGCCTCTGAAGCCATACATCACACGGCAGACAAGATACGGATACTTTGTTACTAGGAGTGCTCCGATCATAAAATGTCAACTGTCACTTAGGCTGTAGTGGTTCACAATGACATTTATCAACCATCTCGTAGTTAGAGGACTCATCTAGGACCTGTTTGCTCCAAACCCCAAACCGCACGGAGATTGATGGATGCACAAGAGCCATAAATATGTGCCATAAATAGGTTTGGAAACAGATTGTTCAAATCGCGTCTCAGCACTTTGAATTTGCAGATTTATAGGCGGGGAAATTGCCATGTATCTGCAAACACTGGCTCAAGCCCTATTCACACAGGACTGGTTGTGGTGCCTTTTTGTACGTGAAAGTATTCACACGGGATAAGCAAAGTCTGCGTTTGATTAACAGATCATGAGCCGCGATCAATTTTCATACTTGTTCAGGATGAAAAAAAGTGCAGTGGAATTTTTACTTTACAAATTTCAGACATGACTGATTCACATTATGATCACAAACGTTGTCCCCAATTAATTCAAATGACTTAAGGTCCACAGGTAATATTAGTCCTGTCAATCAGTCAGACCTCAAATGATTAGTGATGATTTGTGTTGCCCGAAATCTTCAAGTCCAGTGGACTTACTGAGTGTCGGGGCCCAATTCACTTTCTTTTCAGAAAACTCAGGGTAGACTTCTTTAATATTTAAAACTGTGGCTGTAATGATCAGCTAATATTAAGTTGGGATGCACTGAAAACAAGATCCAACTTTTTCTCTCTCAATATCGATTCCAATACTTCAACTCAAGTTGCCTTGGCAAAGCTAAAACGAGGACCAGAGCACTCTTTCTTTTCCCCCAAATGTTGCATAATCATTTGGGTCTGGATTCAAGTTTTAAATTTGCAAAGAGGGCGTGTTCAAGCTCAGCCCAGAAACGGACATGAAATGTGATCCATACGTTGCTGTACATGGACAAATCAATATTTTTCGGGAAGGTCAGCACAACTTTGAGAGTAATGAGGATGGATGTAGTATTAAGAGCCAGAAAGTCCTTGAGTAGTCGAGACTGGGGTTTGGTTCCCATGTGAGACCAATAGTCAGTGTTGATTGCTTTTAGCCAAACCACAATCTTTTCCTAAACCTAACCAAGTAGGTTTGGTGCCTAAACGTACCCAAGATCTTTATTTTGAAAGAGTAACCAGATGTTGCATATTTATTATTGCTAACTTGACCGTGGAATGAGAACAGCGGTGGACATACATGAATTTGAATTTGGAAAAAAAAAAAAGGTAAATTTGTGTCCATGTACACAAACGACTACTTGACACACTGCTGTGAAACCGCATTGAAAATGGGGTGTTGAGTTGCTCTTCAAACTGCATGCAGAAATGACTGCCTTTGTTTAATAAAGTGCCCTTTAGACATTCTGCATATGGGGCAGAGAAAAGGACAATTATGCAACTGCACAGAAGGGTTTTATCTCTTCAATGGTGCAGCGACTGGTAGCACCATCACATAAGAAGCTGATCTTTGATCCCAGCAGACAGCTGACAATGACAAGGTCAAAAGATTAAGCCGCTATATGTCACCAGTTATTTATGTCTCTTTGACTTTGGGATGCTCTTCAAACTCTCAGTGACGGCTACAATAGGTCTCATCACGGCAAGTGCCACATACTGTAAGGACAGCAGACTGCAGTGAGAGCTGCTGCGGCTGGCTTAAAGTTCTTTATTTCGGGGAATGGAGTTTTCAAAGGGACACTGTTGCAGGGATTTCAGCATCATGTAGCCATACTTATTGTTACCAAGGCAACTGATGCAAAGATACAGCACTTGGACAGTGAAATCATCACTTTTTAAATTACTTTTTCTACTTTGTAAAGGAGTACTCACTGGTCGCAGCTTCCAGTAACACTTGAAAGGGTGTGCATAAGACTGTCATTGCACTGTCATAACCATGTCATGTTTGAGATGTCTTGACAACTTCACATTAACCATACACAAGCGTCTTTGTTGCAACATCTTGATACTAACCCCGACAACATAACCTGTCAGTGTCTTTGTTACGGCAACTTGACAATATCAGACTTGAAACTGTTTAGCTTTACATTTTAACTTTACATTATACTGACATAAAGATGTCATGAAGCTTTATTTCACTGTCAAATGTTTTTTTTAATAGAGGCACAAATAATTTCCTTGACCTGAAGTAAAGTAACATTTAATGGCATCTTTATGACAAGTCCAAAACTTTACTTGAGGTCAAAGAAAATATTCATGACACACTTATAATGGTCTTATGATGGCCAGTGTCAAAATCAACCACTTATGACAGTTTAATGTAATGTTAAAACACAACGCTTAACAACATCTTCAAATTTGATGTCAAGTTGTCATAAATTAGACAATGTCTCAAACAATGTCAACGTTGCATTTAAAATGACCAAATGATACTTAATGGCACTAAACATTCATAAAGACTGAGTGACAGGTCATGACATGGTTATGATAGCTTAATGACAGTTTATTGTCTTATGCACAGCCCCTTAAAAAAAGTGTTACCCAGCTTCCCTCACCGTGACAAGCATTGTCTGAGCGTTTAGTGCAGGGGGCTAACACTAAGTGACAGGAGGTTTTATTTTAAATGCTGCTCCCTTAAACTGTTTAAGAACAGTTGTAAATACAGCCTGACCTGAAGCGGTGAAATACATTAGTGATTGCGTCTTTTTAACACTGCACTTTCCAAAAAAAGGCTTTTTTAAAAAGCAAGTTGAGAAAAAAAAAACATTCATTTACATCAACATAAAATGCTATCGATGCACTTGACTTCCACTCCAAGGCTGAGTGCCAGTTCGCTATGTACCATTTAAGGCTCTGGGACCTGCTCCCTCCCCACATGATTTCTCAGAGCTGTACAGGGCTACGTTCTAAAAAAAAAAGTGTTTATTCTGCTGGGCAGGGGTAAACATCCCTTGGGCCCATCAGTCACTGCTAGCTGTTTGAGTGCAGTCCAAGATGGCCTCCACACACACACACACACGCACACACACACACCACCACCACCAGCAGCCCCCCCGCAGTGAGAGCTGGGAAAACCTGCATGCCCCGTGCGATGTTCCAAACGCTCCCATCTGCCAAGAGTGGTCGGTGTGAATCCAACACTAAACTCTCCCTTATTTTCAGAATTTGTCATTCCACCGGGAGCCGTGCTGGAGGGGAATACCTGCTGTCACAACACGGGAAGTAGAGCCAGGCCGTGACCATCCTGAATTCAAAGCAATGCCCCGTATTGATCAAATCCAAGGCCGGACGGTTATGCAACAACAGCCTTGACGTGCTGGCAAAAAGTCAATCTGTCACTCCAGTCATCAGCGCAAATTCCAGTTCATGAATTCACTCATTTAGCCATTCAAAATTCCATCTATTCACTCTCATTTCATTCTGTCAATACTTTATTCATCTCATCTGCCAGAAATACATTTATGCATTTATTCTTCCACATTCATTCAAATGGTAAATGGTGCAGGAAGCGACTGAGTCAATGGCTGAGATTTGCTTATTATAATCTGTCAAATGTAAATCTGTTTCCAGGATTGTTCCAGAGGTGTAAGAAGTATTAAATCTGTGAATCTATACAATCTGACTCCCAGCTGTGGCATGCAAAGAAAACTCAAGGCAAGTTTATTGCTACAGCACCTTACGACAAGACAATGTAAAGCGCTTTACATAAGACATAGAAAGCATTCAAAAAATACATCCAGAGGCACATCATTAGAGGCTCCTGGAGCCACAGGTACATCTAACGAGAGGAAATGAGACATCCAGCCCATTATTTGACCCAGGTCTTGATTATAGGACCAGTTTCCGCAGCCTGTCTGTTAGGCCTTGTTCAAACATGTCAAATCTCATTTACGTACAAGTCACTTCACCCGGTGCGATCAACACGAGGGAAAACATGGCCTTTGCAACGAAGCCAGCAGGGTGCCCACACATTTCACACTATTTCATCACCGTGTCCATTTGGATTAACTCTCTTGTTTGAAAGATGACACCCTCTACTGTTCCCCCGTTGAAGGGGATACAATAGATTACATTGTCTTCTTATAGGAGGACTCCTGTTATTACAAGATATTGCATAATATTTCAGTTTCAAAAACTCACTTTCACTTGACCAGACTTTACTTTCAATACTGATACATTTCCCAACACTATAGTTGTCAACGTCCATGAAAAATATTATTATAATTAATTAATAACTTTGTATTTACTTTACTATTTAAGTATTTTGTTAGACCTGGAAACATGACAACATCAATACAACAGGATATGACATAATGAGAACAAATCCTCCAAACTAAACAGCAAACTCTGTTATTTATGAGTATCTGCGCATATTGTACACTTCATAGTGACACTGCTGACATACTGCTGCATTAATTTGTGAATTTTTTGTATATTCTAATCACATTATATCTCTTCTTACAATCAGTACCCCATTGATCTACTGTTACTGAGGCACATTTGTTTATCTTTATATATTTCTGTATGTGTTAAGACTTTTGGCTCATTAATTGAAAGATAGTAAACTGGATTTTGTTGTACTGTTGCACAATAACAGAGGTTAAGTTTAATTTAATTTGCCAGTCCTCAAAAATGACTATGAATATTTTTTCAGTGGTTAAATTTAAGGAAAGACTGTGATCATGATTAGAAGACACTAGTGTTGACTGTAGATGTGTTCAGTAAACATAAAAACACATTTTTAACCCTGACTCCTCAAGCTGAACCAACAGTGTCACACAATGAAACAGTATGTTTGTTGAATTTGTGCATGATAAATTGTTCAGTACATAGTGTTTAAAAGCTTACTCGGAAAACATAAAAGCCAAAAGAACAATCATGATGCAATAACTCTGCTGTAAAGACCAATCGAAACATAACTTTATAGTGTTATGAACCAAATGGCAATGATTTAAGCTGGTGTTATACTTTCTGTGTCCACGGTGACGGTGTGATGAGTTCATTGTGTTTCATAAACAGAGACTTGTATTTTTGAACTAATTGAAAAGTTTTTAATCCGACTGGTTTCGTAATAAAGTGATTTCCACCTGTAGCTACTGCTGGGAGGAAACAGAAAATGAATAACATCAGTCTCTTGTGTCAGAGTCACCTGCTTTAGTGGCTCAGTTATCCCACCCCCCAGCCTCCTCTGTAGGAGATGTGAGGCTGTGGTCGGGTAAAAGCAGTAGGCAATTTGAGGGAGCATGTGGACAGATGTTATCCCATGTGTTAGCAAAATGACCAAAATCCATCTCCTCCATCCCCTAGAAGAAGAGAGAGTGCAGCTGAGTGTGTTCATCGAGAACGCCTGACTCATTGATCCTTTATCTGACTGAGGTTTGTTCGAAGGTTCAGACCCTATGGCCCCAACCACGGCTCTGAAATACCAGTAGCCTAACTGTGCTGTACTGTATATTGCTAAATCCATGGTGCTGTCCATGGTGCTGAAGTAGCACACAGATTTGTATGTGTGATTTTCTTTCTCTGAGTCCTGCCTTTCCGTCACTTTCATCTTGGATATATTATATTCTTTAAGCTATAAGCTAGCAATGGAAAATACAGAACCAAAAGAGTTGGTTTGCTAGTTGCAGGTGAATGAAAAGAACCGGATCCATCCCCCTTGTTTATCTGGAGGTTAAAGTGAGTGCAACCACAAGTGCGAATGATAATCCCTCATTATTAAGGAAAACTGTGTGTGTGCAGGTCAAAGTTGAACCCTGTTGTATGTCTGCTGGAGGCATCACCATTATTAGACCATTGTATTTTCCCTCTTTTCATCAAAATACTTGTGCTTTTTTTTTTTTTACTGTACATGCATGAATGGATGAACAGTGAAATAATCAAAGGAAATCAGCGAAATAATCAAAAGGAAAAATGCCAAAGTAACGCCTGATTATAAAATTGTTGTTTGTCAAATTTCAACCTTCACGTTTGATGAGGACAAAGTCTGGTCCAATTTACAGCAGCTAAAAAAAAAAACAAACAAAAAAAAAACAACCAAAGGGAATATCTCCAAACAACATAAAGTGAATACAGAACAGAGTGTTAACCTTGATTGCTTGTTTTGTACGACAGCCAGGTGAAAAACTCCCTCAAAATACTACAGCATGTTTGAACGGTATGATAATCAAAGTGGTAGCGATAGAACACCAAAAGTAATTTTTCTCTGGCACACACTGCGCTTGGCAGTATTTCAAGGTAGGATTTCACAATTTATGACAAAACCACTCAGAACAACACGAGCGTGCTGAGGTTCCTTCAGCTATTCAAGTGCAGATTTAATGGCGCGTACACATACACACTTGAATACAGAACGAAGGGCAGAAGCCAAACTCTATTTGCAGAGGTGTGGAAGACTTGAGCGACAAGCTCATTATGCAGTTCGGGACATACTGTATCATCGATTAACATTCATCATGCTCAATCTACCTCAAACTCCTCGTCGCACAAACCTGCACTGCAAATGCAAAGCAGGCTCCCCTCCTCCCTGCCACTGCCACAGCCATATTTGTAGACAGAGGTTAATGGGAATGGAGCACTGTGTCACTGTATTGCCATGTATTAAGAAGACCTGCAGCTGGAAGGTTCAGGACAAGTGATGTTTACCCAGTGACACCTTAACAACATGTCAGAGTGATTCTCGGCTGCTCAGGTCAGGCAGTGGGGAACTGTGTTGAAGTGTGCCGCTCCCCGGCGTGCAGGCATGGAAATAAGCATGCAGCGGGAGTCAAGTGCTGTGATGAGGAATGCCAATTAATACATACATACATCAGAGCAGAGCATACTGTTGCTGGCTACCGTGAACGTCTCAGCATGGTGTTTGTTGATTAGTTATCTGGAGCTGTACGCAAGACAAGGAGCACAGTAAGGGGGGGAGTCTGTTTACAGGTCTTGGAGAGCACCAAGGGCATAATTTCCTCTGGGACTGGGTGGGGCATGTCTTTGTACAATAACACCCTTATTAATAATGCTTCACGTATGTGGGATATGGAGATAAGGGTTGTGTAACAACTAAGATAAGAAAGGGGACTGTTACTACACTGTCATAAGCATGCACGACACCTGTCATGAACGTAAAGGAGTTTTTATGAATGTGTCATTCGGTCAATAATGTAATTTTTAATGCCAAGTTGACATTATTTAAGATGTCTTTGTTATAACAACTTGACATTATCAAACTTACAGAAACTGTTTAGCTTTATGTTTGGTTTTGACACTGGCTGTCATAAGACTGTAAGTGTGTCATGAATAAAACCCTTGGCCTCAGTTTAAGTGGTAAAGATTACTTCATGTTCATTACAGGCATTGTGACATGTTTATGGCAGTATGGTGACTCGTGCATGTGCATGTGAATGTCTTATGCACACCCCCTTTGGTGTTATTGTACCACAATAAATTTAAAAAAATATCATTCTACTATAATTAATAATTACAGTCTACAACACTCCAACAAGTAGTGATAATCTGGATGGAAAATCTAAATGAACACACAGGAAATAATACTTGCTAATATCCCAGCACCCTTAGCTTCTTTAAACCTGTCCAATTAGTGCTATCAAAACATGGCCACATGGCAATTAACCCTGTGAAGCTTTGGCTTTTTTTCCCTCAGTTTTCAGCTCCTATATTTAGAGGATTTTGGGATATTCTCATCTTGGCAAGATATGACATACAGTACAGTGTCATTAGGCTACTAAGTGGTACTATACATCAGTGGATCTCAATCTTTTTTCAGTAATATACCCCCCTTTGAAATATTTTTTCAGCAAAGTACCCACTGACCAAAACAAATTTGGCAGAAAAAAAAAGGCGAGAGTCAGCTCGCTGAGGTAAATCCCATTTAAACACATTCTTTCTGATATTGGCTGTATTTTGTTGGCTTAGTTTTCACTTTCTTTTTCACTTCTTTCTCAGTATTTTCAGCTGTATTACTCCTACATATCAACCACAAATCCATTTTCTTGAACTCCATCTGTCATTCAATACAGAAACTGTACAGTACTGCACGGTGAACATGATTGCGTTTGTTGCTTTCATCCTCTGTGAGGTTTTATAGCCAAGTGACAGTGTCTGGTAGTTGACGGTTGTATTAAAAACAGGAATATTGAATGTAAAATGTGGTTTAATCAAACTTTTGTTGAACATATTATAGTATACTTACATTCAAATTAACAATTGAAAACTTTTCACTGTACACAACAAGGTTTTCAACACACAACAGTTATCTGTATATGAGTCTATGTTTGTTTTTTCAGAATTATAAGAACCTTTTTGATTGGATATAGGCGACTGTGTCTCTGTGAGCGATGTGACAAATTAGTTGGTGGTGCAAAGTTGGACGTTGCCGTGGAGTCAGTGCGCTCGGTGCTGGCTTCACCTTGAGCTCTGTTGTTTACATGTATCTCACATGTCAAATTTCATGCTGCAGTAGCAATTAGCAAGTCCTTTTCGCATTGTAAACATGGCTGTACATACAACGCTTGCTTGGGGATACTGAGGAAAACATCTGAACATGATTGTTAAGCAAAGTCCAAACTTATTAGGAGCTTATTTTGTGTCTGTGTACTCATTTAGGAGCACTTATCCCGTGAGTCATGATATCTGTGTGATATCTGTAGAGTATTTCTGAAGTATTCCATTAGAAAATATTGTTGAAAAATTCAATGCAACTTGAATGTCATTGTCGACAAAAAAAAAAAAAAAACTTTATACACTCGCTTGAGGCGGCTTTTCCCTTTCTTGAAAAAGTTCAAATGCTTAACTGGAGATGGAAACACTTTTTTTTGAATAAGTTCTGATGAAGTAAACATTTAACCCACAATAATACATGAAACAAACAGAAATGTCATTTCTATCGTGTTTTCTATGCCTTTTTTCCACAAATGGTAAATCTAGCATCACCAAAATTGATACCATTAGTCAATGAGCGAACAAACATCGGCTGAATCAATCAATTAGCAAACTATAGAGAGAAGACAAACCAACATAGTAACAGCACAGATATAATCAGAGTGTAACATTCAAGCTGCGTGGCTCGCTTGGTGATGGCAAATCCTGCTTGGTTGTTGTCAACTGTCACAGTAAACAAGCAGAAAATTAACACTGAGGTATAACAAGTCACACTGTTGGTTTTATATGCACATATGCACATCCACATTTAGTCCACATTAGTTTTTTTTTTTTTCAGTGACAGAAAAAATCCACTGTACACACAAAATCCAGCTTTATGAAAATAAACAGCACCCAAAAGTGACCAAAATCAGTCAGTGCAGGTCACACAAACCAACCCTGCAGTGATTATGTTAAATCTTGTCTGCAAATGCCTTTATGAGGTCAAGTGTAGTAATTTAGTTTCATAAATTTGTGACTGACTGTAGAATTTACAAACTAATGCATGCAATATTCGGGGCAACAACAAAAAAAAAAAGAAAAGTTTTAATGCATTTTGAACACCAGACTGGGCAAGCTAATGGAAAAGTTGAAATGAGTGTGCGAGTCGTTACATATTTCCAGTGAGTTTACCTGACCTTTGGGCTCGCTGTGTGGCGGATGTTGCCCAATTATTTTGAAATGTTTCTCCAAAAATAGAAGCAGGAATAATGCTACGCCTGTCTGCGAGAGCGTTTCCCCGTTTGAAAGATAAAGCGGCTCTAAAAAAAAGAGAGAGAGAGAGAGAGATAAATACTGTGATACACACTCATTTTCTTTGATTATGTGCTGCAACTTGAACACACTTCAAAACATGGGAAGTTTGCAGTGCAGAAGTTTGCTCGAAGGTCATACGAGGCTGACATACTGTACTGTGGGAAATGTTAAAGCGAATATGGAACTGCTGAGGTAGAGAAAATGTTGTTTACTTTGATGCCATCCTGCACTTCAACGTGCAACTGCTTAAACACACAGTTTAGTCGGAGGGAAGACGAGGAAGATGCACAGAAAATTAGAAGGGAGCTCAACTGCATTCTGCCTCATTTTGGTTGATCAGCTAAATGCAATTGTTTACAAAATGAGGGTAGTTGTACGTAGAGGAGTGGCAGGACACTGAGGTTAATTCTAATCTCTGCAAATCACCATTTGAAGTGAGCAGTTCAATGAAGCTTTTAATGATATTCTCCAGAATTACTGAAGAAGTGTTTCATTGTCTGTATACTGGTACATCTTCAACTAATTCCACCTAGTTTCTAAAACAAAATCCCCGGTCTTATTTATATTATGCACATTTAATGAAAGATGTCATCAATTTGCATCATTCCAAGTGTGGATGGATTCAGGGTTCTTGAAGCCCCCAAGCCTGTGAATAAAACTCTGTATTGTAACTTCTAGCAGCATCCTGCGTCAAGAAAGCATTTTTTCCCATGGCTGCACAAAGGAATTCCCTCTGAGTACATATTTTAAATTTTTAGGTGAATTCTTTGTACATTTTAATTAGTATCTGTCATTTAATTACATATTTTTTTCTGCATAACTCACGGATTACAAATACATTTATTTTGTAATTGAATTACATGTAACTAGTCACATGTAAGTAGTTACTTTCCAGCACTGCTTGGATGAAATTTTCTGTAATTATTTTTGAGTTATGGCCAAAAATGTGTTATGTGAGGTCACAGTGACATTTGACGCCTCACCACCAAAATCTAAGCACTTCATCCTCGAGTCTAAATGGACATTTATACCAAATTTGAAAAAATTGCCTCAAGGAGTTGTTGAGATATTGTGTTTACGAGCGGGATGGGTGTGAGGTTACAGCGACCTTTGACCTTTAACCACCAAGATCTAATCAGCTCATTTTTGAGTCCAAATGGACATTTGTGTCAATTTTAAAAAAGACTCCTCGAAGCTTTCCTGAGATGTTGCATTCACAAGCAAGCAATGGCAATAACTACAATTTCTTCCTTTGTTGTTTCAACTTCCAAAAAAATGGGATAAAAGTGAATATATAGAATTCCTCCTTTTGCCAGGGACCCCTACAACTCACTCAAGAGCCCCCGCTGGCCCCTGGACCCCAAGAAAATCATCGAGCTACAGAAACACAAAATACAAAATGAGTGGCTGTAAAATCATAAATATGTTCCTGAGCATCACAATGATTGTCAGAATTTGATTCATTCTGTGTAGTGAAACTTAAAAAATCGAGAAGAGTCATGATATTCAATTAGTTTATCCCGTTTTCTTTTTTTCTTTTGTTATGCAGGTGTTCCCAAACACCCCTCAGATACCCTTTTGCAAGTTATCTTTAAAAACCCAAAGTCGACAGTTTTTCCAGCCTCTGCAGGGTGCTTTTTGTTTCAAGTGACGCTGTTGAGATGGTTTTAAACACTCATTTGAGAGGCTCTTGAAGCAGAGAATGCATCTGGGGCACTCGTGGCCGTCCTTAATGTGCAGCAGTAAATAGATACTTTATGTAAGCTGCATCATACTTCCAAGTTTTACTTGGCCAGGAGTTAATCAGCTGAGACTTTTTCAGCTGGGCTGTCGGTCTGCTCGTCAGGCGTTTTTCATTTTCATGTCTAGTTTTGTGAGTTGGCACTGAATTTTAGGAGCAGAGCGGCAGGTGGCAGTCCAGGTCAACAATGACAGCTGATGGATAATATTTTGACTGGCAGGGAATTAGAAAGATTGGCACGTCAAATAAGATTCTGATTTGTTATATACTATTCTTTATTACATTTCACGATAATTCACATAATAATAATTAAATTTTGTTTATTTATTTGCTTTGCTGAGGCCATCTAGCACACCCTGAAGGCCCCCACTTTGAAAATCACTGATGTAGGACACCATCACTCACAGCAAGAGGCTGAAAACAGGTTTTCTTTGCCTTCAATTTCCTTTTCTGCACACTCCGTAGCTGCTAAAATGCCTAGAAATTCAGTTTAACTGGTCATTATATAGCACTTGAAGGCTACTGTACTGTCTATGCATTCAGAAAAGTGCAATATACGCGTGTGTGTGTATATTTATGTATGCATTTGTATCCCAGAATGCAAAGAATGCACTCTGGCTGCTTTTGGGAATTAAGGGAGTAAGAAAAAGATGGGGAAGTTAGAGTATGGTACAGAAAGGTCTTTTGAATTGTGTGGGCCAGTGTGGGTACACATCATGTACAGTCATGCACACACACACTAAAAAAAACCCTACTAAAGTGGTTCCAACAAAAAGTCAGGTAAGCTAGGTTAAACGGCCCCTATAGACCGCCTGACTGATTTAAAACTCAAAGGCCACCTGCCTGGCACCCTAGGGCCTGTAATTGCCATCGCTACACTGACAGCTAGAAAATCACACAAGAGAGGGATTATCTTGTGGCAAAAGGTTCTTGTGTGCAGCAGAAGCACGCACGGTTGATTGCATTAAGATGCCCATGGTGCCCACCCCCGTGGAGGACTTAAATAAAAAAAGCTGTGGCGGCTGTACACGGTGTTTCTAAGGTGGGTTCAGTTAGAGACTGCTGTTAATCAGCGGCGATAAAGCTGGAGATCAATACAGTCTGGATAGAAGTGGGTTACAGAGTAGTGACAATACACGTTTTTAAAGACAAAAGTACACAAGAATATTATACAACACAGCCACAATCATGCACTTAAAATTAAAGAAAATGTCTCATTAAACAATGTTTTTTTATACATAAGTAGTCACAGAGATGTCCTACATGTCAATTGTTATATGTTTAATGATTATTTTTCAAGCAGTAAGTTATGTCATGTCACTGTGTTCTGTTTTTATGACTCCACGCCAGCAACAGCCGCGGCCAGAGGCATTATGTTTTTGTGTTGTCGCCCATCCGTGCCTTTCTTGTGAAGACAATATGTCAAGAAGGCCTTGAGGGAATATCCTCAACCTTGCCACAGCTCGCCACTTGGACTCGAAGATGAATGGATTTGATTTTGGTGGTCAAAGGTCACTTTGTGAACGTGATATCTCAGGAACACATGGATGTAATTTAATTAAAATCAGGCACAAAAGTCCACTTGGATTCAGAAATGAACTGATTAGGTTTTGGGCAAACTAGTGACACCTTCCATTTCGCCCCAAAATATTCTTAATACCTTTTTTTAAACTGCCACTTGACTGGTTGGTGGAGGCATATAACCCTGAGGTGGCAATTTTTCTTTGTTAGCGTCTTATTTTCGTTCTGTTGTTTCAGAACAGTAAAACATACAAAGACTGTATTTCAGTATTATTGATCCCATTTAAATCTTTTAAACCCAGTTTCAGACTCCTAATATTGATTCATCGCTCACTTACGTTTTAAATAATTCAGTTTTCAGGGAGTTGATGGCGAGGACTCGCCTCCTGCTAAATGCTGATAAATTTATCTGCTATCTGCTGTGTTTCTAACTGAATGAATAGAACAGAATAAAACACATGAGAAAGCTAAATTAAATATGAGATTATGTTTCTTTTTTACGTGTCCTGACCAACCTCATGATCAGAGAAGTTTATTTTCCCCTCAGACTTCATTTAAACCCAGTGGATGCTGCTTGTGACCACCGAAGAATTCAATCTCCCCATGTCAAGTTCTCCTTTTCTTCTTAATAGCTACATTCACTTATTTTGGTTACTGTAACAAACAGCACCCTCCAAAAAAATCCAATTTAACAGTTGTAAGCTCTAACTGTCAAGTGTCACAAGTGAGATGGTATAGTCTATCTTTGAACTGTGCCTATTATTGTTCTTGTACGAATCAAAAATGTGCAGCATTTACACAAGAGAGCCCAAATGGCGGTCAGCTGGTTGGCCACAAAATGCTGTCATTGTGTTAGACTCTGTGGAATGTTATATCCTTTATTGAGCTGAAGCTCTTATGTGCATCCTTGTGCTGTCAAGTGCTGTTTTCCTCACTTTTTCTCAAATTTTCCAAATGCAAGTCCAGTGTACATACCCATCACATCATAATCTATGAATCACTACTTTTTTTTTTTTGAAGTGATGCCACAAATGAACAAAACACTTAAGAAAAACAGTTTTTGGCAGGTTTTGCTTGTTACTTGGCTGCTCTGTGTTCAATTCGCTCATGAGGCACAGGAACTTGTGCACTTACAGCAGTTTTCCCGCTCTTGAACCTTTTTTTTAGGGTCACAGTCAAACCACACTCACACAAATCTGATGTTCGCTCCCCGCCCCGCTCCAAAGCTAGCCCAACATTACATAATTTGCAACCCAGATAAAGTTAAGACTGATAAACAAGAGGAGTGCAGCAGACTAAGAGCACCCAGTGCAGTAATGTAATGTGAATCGTGTTCCAGACTCATGACAGAAAAACACTCGGTGGTAGGCAGTGGCTAGTGCTTACACAACACACACATTTCAGTTGCCTAATTTATGCAAGTCAGTGTAACTTCTTATCCTCATCATTGGTAGCCTGTGCTCTCATCGCTGTGTGAGTTGTGCTGGCCGTCTGGTTAGGCTCATTTGGTTAAGCCACTCTAAAATTTACATCAAAACCATATACTGTAACTTCTTGACATAGCTAGCAGTCTGGCTTATGTCCAGATAAAATCTCGGCCCAGAACAAGGAGGTTCACAAACACCATCAGGTTCTGAGTCAGTTAATCTTAAGGAGGAACAGTTAAATTGCTTGAAATAGCTCGCCAGCCTCATGAATATCTCCGCCCTGGTTTCTGTCCTGGTCTTTGGGTTGACTGCTGCTGCCCATGGATACACTTTTGTGATCCATTAATTATTGTACCCTGCTCCATTCAGCCACCTCAGCTTGAATGAAACCAGCAGCAGACTTACCCTCACTGTCACTTTAAATGATAACATCACTCCAGAACAGTCGTCTTCAGCGTTTTTCAGGCCACAGACCCCTTAGCTGATAGACAGATCGAACAAGGACCCCCTTACTACATATATTGCATTGAATATTTTCAGGTCTGGTCTTGTTTATGCTCACCCATAGCTGCTAAGTCAGCAGCAGTTGTAGCATGGCTAATGTTAGATGCATTAGTTTCACCTTATGCACTTTCACTGGTGGTTTCTGAGGTGGCGAGTGTGCCAGAGTCTTACTTGTGAAGGTACAAAACAATCCGTTGTGGCTCACAAGAGTGTCTGTACACTTGAGATAATAATACAGCTAATTGGCCAACATTTTTCAATAATAGCAGGGATTGCAGACCCCTCATTGAAGACCTATTAACTAGAAAATTACAAAAAGACCCTGTGAGAACCAGCAACCCAAGGAAAAGCGTTGCAATCTGTTGTAATTGTAGAGGGCTTTCTTGAGACTTGTGAAAAAGGTTGTCTCAGCAGCACTAAATAGTCTAATCGAACACACATCTGACAGTTGTCTACAGAGAACTGCAAAGGTGTGAGCGGTCAACACATTGGCTATCATCTGACAACAAATAGATATCTAAATCTCCACATAGTTTGCTCAGACGCGATTGGGCAATACCACTTGAACTACAAACGGGCTGCAAGCAGACTTGCTCTGTTACCACAAAGATTCTTTATTGAACAAACATTTTGGAGCTGAAAGATGGTAGTTGCAGTGCAAACTGTGAAAATGATCTCAGCTGAGGCCCTCTACTATACAGCAGCCACTGGCATTCCTGAACCTGGAGCAACTCTTCCCATTACAATATTTTGCTTCTGGGCAGTTCTGCTGAATTTACATTTTAGTGCTTTGGATCTTGGACCGCATCCAAAAACACCAAAAGGCTCTCTGCTGAACAGAAGTTCTAAAGGTAAAGGTTTGTCTGTCTTGTCTTGAGGTCCGTCAGACTTTTCCGACTGGAAATAGAAAATCTAACCATTTTACCAGAATGAATGCAACCCTTGTGAAGAAATTAGGAAATCTGGTTTCATGAACCCCTTCACTGGGCCGGTCATGAGGAATGATGACTGTGGTCAGTGAGCTGTGCAGAGTTTCCAACTTAGTAAAGAATTAGAGAAAGTGTCTATTCAACAATCTTTGGAGACATGTTACTTCAGGGCCCTCTGTTATATAATCAGCCAAGAACAAAAAGTAATACCCCAAAGTAATACCCTGCTGTACTTTAAGCAAATCTATGCCATTTTTGAGGAAATGAACCTTACTGAAAGTTCCAGGGTGAAATGATTCCTTTGAGGTGGCAGCTGTATTCGCAAGTATGATAATACTTTTAAAATCTCCGACGCAGCAGAAGGCCCATTTCACATTGCAAAGTGAAATGTATGGAAAGTTCTAAAACCAATGGGGAGCCAAGTTCTGCAAAATCACTGCTGTCCAGCGATTTAAAAGGGGTGCGAGTTGTATCTTTTGCTCACTGTCTATATGCTGTAAATTTGAATTAATCTTAATCCAACTTTATCCACATGTTAACCAGCCTAATAGTACATGAACACACAAAAACAATCACAATTGTGACTGGCATAATTCATTTCTAAACTTAAAGTTTACTGCATAAGTAAGAAGCTGGTACTAATCTGTGGGAAAGTATGAATAAATGAATGAAAGCAACATTTTAAATGCCTGTATGTTTTCATGAAATCCATTTTCTGCTAATTAGAATGCATTAACAAGCTAGAAATGACATTTTCCAGCAATTTACACTGACCTTTCCATTGTGTTTTTGTACACATTGCTTTTATACATTTCAGCATAATATTGTGAGACCAAAGATTAAAGACATTGTTAAAGAATCCAGACTTAAACCCAGGCCATAATCAATTCCTTATTAGAATGAAATCAAAAGAAGAATTGTCAAGTGGCTTCAAGGCAAATCACTGCTGGTTTATGAAAAGAAGCACGCTGACTTTTTCAGGAATAATCTTTGACTGTTCTTCTCAGTAGGGATGCCGCAGTGAGTAAATTTTCTTACCGGTTAATAAACTTGTGATGACACCCACAGTGCTGGACAATTTTGCCAGAAAAGATATTTGTTGATAACGTCAGAGCGCTTACTTTGATCTTTAACGCAAGATCTTCAGATTTTACCTCCCTTTGAACAAAATGAATGCTTAGACGGTTGCTTCATCATTAAATTTTGAGTTGCCACGTCCATCAAAGAATCCCCCACAGATGAGTCTAAAAGTAATTTTAAGCACACACTTGTTTTGTTAGTATGTTAGTCCCCTGTCAAAGCTAGCTTGGTTTAGCCTTCGTTTAGGCAAACTAGCCTTCGGGGTAATTTACTGAACAACATAATACTTACTTTTCTGTCTGCCCACAACCGTTTGGTAATGCCAAAGCTCCATATAGTTGCCATTACGTTGGATTTCAGTCTGCAGAACCATATCCAGAAACCTCATGTCTTGCCACCTCGAGCTGCAACAGTTTCACTTTATTATTGTAGCGTCTGTCTGTCCCTACTTCTCAGATGTTGTCTTGCAGCCGAAAACAACCTCTCCTGTGGGGCTGATAATGCATGCACACATATTTATTTGACTGACAGATCTGAAAGCAATGGGGAAAATGGGCCCATTCTTCCACCACCACCTGACTTTGACCTTAGTCTTTGGTCATTACAGACAGGGAAGGCAAATAGACCTGTATCTCTCGCTGACATTTGTACGACTCAAAGGCACAGACTCGGAAGCTTTTGCTGCTTTTCAAAAACTTCTCCTTGGGTGACATTTTATTTTTCTTGAAGAATGACTGAAACACAATGGAAAATAACTGCCATATCCTATTTGTGATGATTAAAAGAAAAGGCACCGAGGCATCATTTCTCGGTCTCTTTCCATTCCGCGCTCCTTTTGAGTGACACCAGTCATCTCCTGCGCGGCCTCACTGCGTGCTTCATCCATTTATTAACACCAGAAGTTGTCAGTTTAAGCCGGTATCAGTTTTAGACCATAAATTACCTCATTTACCTCCAGTCAGCCCAAGACTACCTCATTATACTTTGAAACATGATTGCAGTGTCCACCTCAAGGAGTGCCAAGATCCCTTCATCTCAAACAACTCACAATATTGAGATGAGGTGATGTAAATGTGTCTGACCCTCTTACTCCTCTCTTTATCTAATCAGTTGTTACTGGAGATAGGTTACCCACTTGAAGGATTGCTGTTAAGCCTGTAATTAATACATCATAGCAGCTAGATGTGTCGTTCTATGTGGTAGGCTTTGTGGAGGTAATCTAAATCAGAGGAAAGTCACAGCTTGATGACACCCTTCTGTGTGGATAGATTTTGTTACTCAACCTTCAACCCTGACTTATATATGGGCACATTCAAGGATCATGCATGTTAACTGTGGCACTTTATTCAGAGCCGTGTTCATTATGCACAATGCAGGCAATAGTGCAAAGATCCACAGTGAGTAATGGAGCATTAAGGCTATATTTTTTAATATTATTTATTAGCTGTTGGAGCACATACTTGCTAAATTATTTCAGCATCATAACAGTAAAGCTGACCAGGGAAGTTGCATTAGCTGCTGCCTAGAGACATCGAGCCGGAGTTTCAAGCTAATCTTCCAACTGTGATCCCATCTGCTAAACCTGTTACTATATTAATGTGTCAAGGAAGATACACAGCTGGGGATTCACAGCATTTAATATTAGCTGCTCGTGATATTGATTGCGGGCCCAGCTCACATCCTACATTTTTCTCGTTTCTGACAAATCCAATGACAAGAGCATGACCAACCATACATTAGTCCGTCTCTTAAATACTTTCTGACCTTCCGGCAGTGACTGTGGCACTCAGCTCCAAGCCTGTTGTTTGTTTGTTTGTAAGTCACAATCTAAATCTCTGTAACAGGTTACAAATATAATGTTTTATTTCCGAGAAAGGCTAAGTGATTTGTTTGGGATCATTTTCAGCTGTGAATTAATATTCATTTTGTGCACTGCAGCAACAGAAGGGCGTGTGTGGGATCGACTCAAAATATACTGCCGTGCCCACGTTTATGGTAATGAAAGAACATGACACCCAGTGCAACAATGCGGCTCACTGGTGTGTTTTCAATAGTTTTTTGGACCATAATGGAGCTCTGTGGCACAAGGGAATAAACTCCATCAGACTTTGACTTCACAGGCTTTGGTATTTTCTTGGAATTTGTTGAGAAATAATAAAAAAGAGGATCACAATCCTGACACTGACATCAGTGAGTGCTTCTGTTTAGAGTCAGCGAACATGGATCGTCAAGCTGCATTTTTGTTGTTGTTGTTGCAGTAAGAAAAAGGCATATGTTTAAATAAAACTGGAAACTGGAAGAGGGCAAGAATAAGTTAATCGTTTGCACAGCACAGGACTTATGGGGAGTTGGGAAGCAGAGGTGGCAAAAGAAAAACACATGATTGGTTGACACATCACTCATGGAGCACTGAAAAAAGTTCTACCTTGATTTGTAGCGCCTCACACTTGACACGCAGCAAGCAAGCAACAAGTGTCAGACTTCTTCCATTTAAAATGATTTGTAGCCTGATGCTTTGTTGCCAGGTGTAGGAACACATGATTTTCATTGCAATTGCCTGTACGAGTAGATCCAACAAGAAACAACTCGAATCCAAGCACTGAAACTTTGATTTGCAGTTGCAATTTTGTGTCAGGTACGTTGGATTTTTAACATCTTTCAGTTGTCTCTCCAATAATGTAATCAAATAAAAACATCTTGTACAGACCTGCCCGCATACAACCAGAATATTCTGCCTTGAAGTAATGTTACGACTGAGTGTCAAGGCTTTTTTATGCCTTCTTTGCTTTGAGTATTTGCCCGGTGTCTAAATCAGGTACGTATAAATGTCAGGAAACCACATTCCTGGCCACATGTCAATGTCCAGGGACCACTGTGTCATTAGTAAGCTGTAAGCCTCACTGTTCAGTCCGACTGCCTGTAATTTAAGGCAAATATTTAATTATTTGTTTTACTTCCCTTACAAAATGCAGCCGTTCTAACCCATTCTACCTTGTCACTGAAATGCAGCCACAAAAAATGCATGTTTGAAAACCGGTTGCCATTTTTTTCAGAGGTATAAAAATCAAAGGTCATGTAGATTTTTGTATTCTGCATTCATTTTTAGCATTATGTTTTGAACCAGGGATGGGAAATCTTGGAATCTGGTTGTTTCTGGCAATCTTGGCAGTTGCTCCTCTATTTGTATTACCAACATCTCTCAGTCATACCCAGGGTGCAGCAATTAAATAGGAAAATGTCTATGCCAATTTTAGAAGGCCTATGGCTCGTA
>JAJHUR010079804.1:8304-20494 GCA_027495735.1 Lutjanus campechanus | reverse complement strand
TGCATTAATTGATGTGCTGTGCGCTTCACGGCCCTTGGCCAACACCTCCACCAGCACCCACTGAAACATGCAGTCTGGAAAAAAAAATCATCAGAAATAAAGCAAATGATGATGATGATGATGATGATGATGATGACGAAGAAGAGTAGGAAGAGAGGTAAATGAGTTGTCCCTCTGGACTGACGCAAACGCACAATGAGGATGGGGAGACACTGGGAACACACATCATCCACTGTGATCGTGGCCGACGAAAGCCTCACACACATCAGCATAAACGTAGTGTGTCTCTCTCTGTGTGTGTGTGTGTGTGTGTGTGTGTGTGTGTGTGTGTGAGGTGATCAAGTGTGACAACATTTCATTTTTTTCCTCTTTGTTAAAAAACGAAAGAGGAGACAAGGAAAGGCAATAAGGTGCCGTGTATGAGTCATAAAAATACCTCCAATTTCACTTTTCCTCTTTAGTTTCTCTTGGACTGATGGTGGTTTTTGAAAGCTGATGTTGGGAAGACTGAATTTTCGATTTGATCGGTTTCCTATTTCAAACTTTAACAGAAAAAAGCAAGAAAATTTGTCTTTGGAGCTGCTTTAGTCACAACCAATGCTTATATTCCAAGAATTAGCCAGTTTTCACCCCAACAATGTCCTCAAATGTAGAATTTTTAATTGTGACGCCCAGAACTGTATTTTCCTTGTGTTAAAAAGCCTTTAAACAACATTTAGACGTCATAAAACACTAATACAACCAATCAAAATACAGTAAATCCTTAATTTATGATTAAACATGTCACCACAGACAATATCTTCTGATATGAACTGTGTCTTGGAATGGTTTTTTTTTGTGATGCATGTTTTGTATCTGATTGCTGTCTGTATTATTTTTAATGAAAGCTTTTATGGTTTTTTTGCTTCCCTATCTTGACCAGGACCCCATTGCAGAAGAGACATTGCATCTCACAGGGACCTTCCTGGTTAAATAAAGAAACAAAATAAAAAAATAAAATAAAACAATTGCACAATCTGTTGTGGAAGAGAATCATCAGACGACACAATGACCGAACCAGATCACATTTCTAACGAAAAGCCGGCGAGTCAATTCGGTGTATTGGTCTGAAGCTTTGAGGGAGGACGCTAGAATTTCCCTGAAACAAAAAAATGCAAAAAGATCGAGAAAGGGAGGGAGAGGAGGGGAAAGAATGAAAGCAGGAGGAAAAATGAAACCAATTTCCTCAGGGCTGATTTAAGGTCTTCTTAATGCCAACTGGTCTCTTAACTCGCTGCAACAGGCCTTGACTTTTCAAGCTGACATTTTCAATTAGTACGGCTTAAAAATGATTTGAGCAGAAAGAATGAGAGGGCCTGTTTTTAACCGCAGATAATGGTCAGATAGTAGAAGATTCCCCCGTAGGTGTCCAGATCGCACACACACACACACACACAGACAGGAAGAGATCAGTGATATGGTGCCATTCTTTTTCAAAGCAGCGAGGGGACATGAAATGTACACAAACATCAAACCAGCTTTCATGTCCTTTTTTTCTTTACATTAGCTCCGCTGAAAGGCCAAAAGCCTGAAAAGCCACGAGATCTCTCTCGGTGACGATTGAAAAATTATGGGATGCAATCGGTGCGAGCGGTTCATATGTGATAATGATTCTATTTGAGTCCATTTTGCCCCCCGTTTGATTCCTCCTTCCCTTTTCACATTTGAGGAAAAAGTCGACCGAGTGGCCAAAAAAAAAAACGAACGGTGCAAACGCTTCATTTCAGCAGCATCTTCATTTCAATGGAGCAACAGAGCAATTACATTTACATTTCTGCTGCTGCTGCTGCTGCCTTTGACACGCCTGAATCTCCAGAGTCAAAGGAAATTAAAATCTCTCAAGGATTCCACAGCGATCGTCGCCGTCTTTGAGGGCGACCAGGGGGGTAAAATAATCATACACGGTTTTATCTTGGATGGAGATGCTTCCTTAATGTATAGAAGACAAAGGAGCCGAGCCAGTGGGATCTGCTCCGTTTCGTGGCGGTGTAGTGCCCCCCAGTGGCTGCTGGTGGACTGTCAGCTGCTCCTGCTGTTGCTGTTGGCTCATTGTTCAGCCACAGCAGGTGTTTTTAGAGGTAAAACAGCAAGAGGAATACAAAAAGATGGAGGGGAGACAAAGGCTCTATGTTTAACTACACATCATTGATCAGTGGGAGTGTGTGTGTGTGTGTGTGTGTGTGTGTGTGTGTGTGTGTGTGTGTTGGGGGGGTGAGAGAAAATGGAGCACAGTCAGAATACAGAGGATGACTGTCAGTGTGCACAGACTGCACAGCAGCACAATTAATACTTCCCTTTTTTCCCCCCAAATAACAGCCAGTCATGTCATCCAGCCTTATGGAGGTTTCCTGTGACCACAGCTGCATGAAAACAGTCTTTATTATTTTGCCTAAAAATATTCTTAAAATACACAGACCAAGAAAATAGAAAAATTACAACAATGGAAAAAAAAGAAAAAGGAAATAAAGTGCTCTGTAGAGCTGTTATCCCTGAACAAATGCGTTTAAAAGGAGACTTTGGTAACACTGTATAGCAAGAGCATATGAATTATCATGACTTTGTGCATGAAAAAGCATGACTTCATGATGATTTTCAAGTATCAACAGTATCTCCTGCATTAATCCAGGAACAATATTAGGGCTGCAACTAACAATTATTTCCCCGGTTCATCGATTAGTTGTTTGGTCCACAAAATATCAGAAATGGTGAAAAGTGTCAATCAGTGATCATCAAATGTCTTGTTTTCCAACGATCCAACAATCCAATATTGGAAATACTGCATCTGACAGTTCCATAAATATTCTTTCTTATCTTTTTAAACATCTGAAAGCATTTACAATGCAAATAAACTGGGTTAAGGTTGGGCTTAGGGTTACTGTTTTGAGGAGCCGCTGTCTGAAACCCCAAATGTCAGACACGCTTTTTGTAAGACAATAGAGCATTTTATATCATCAAAAAAGTGTCATAATTTTAAAATTACCAGAGGCCTATTTTAATGATGGAATCAAAAATATAATCAAGTAATCCTTGACAATGTAACCATAATCAAATCACACATTTTTCAAAGTAATCTACACTTTTTATAGTAACTATTTTTTGTAATCTAATTTCATAATCCTGATTACATGTAAACCATAATACTACCCAACCCTGTCAAAATGCTAACAGCACCTAAACTTTTTTTTTTTCTTACAGCTGATGACACTTTATTTAAAACTTGATATTGAACAATATAGTAACTGTTAACAATAAAACATTTACTGAAATATAGAAAGAAGAATACAAAATACTTACTTTACATAACAAATTCATATATTAAATAAAACCTAACTGAAATGCACTAACAGTTACTTAATCTTCAAACTTCAGCTTTAATTCTTTTGTATAAATATGATCATATTTGCTAACCTGAGGAAGGACAGCTCTCATCATCATCAGTGCTGTCATCACACACATCACATCCAGTGGTCTCTGCTCCACGTCTCCGGGGTCAGGGACGGCCACACTGCCGGCTGATGTGCTCAGCATAGGGTCACACAAACAATCGAGCATGGTGCATCTTTCTGCTTTCAAGTGTGTCCTGTACGTTGCCAGATGATTCTCCCCTTTCCAAGTTATGTTACAAGCTAACGGTAGGTTAACGTCATGTCACCTGCTGCCAGAGCCATGTAGCAAAAGTGCTGCAGTAACGGTATCTCGGCATATTCGGTGATGCATCTGTAATGTGCAAACCAGAGGGCAACTATTTCAATCAACAGCTCAGGTGTGTTGCACTGAAATGAGGCACCATAATCTACACTGTGGTTTTGGTCTGGTAGTGCTAGATTGGCATCGGGTTTCTGTACCCAACCCTAGTTGCATCCTGTTAGCTCAGAACTGGTGCACCTGCCAAGTGCAACAACTTGATCTGGGGTGTTTTGGTGGAGAGGGTGGTGGCCACAACAGTCCAGTTACCAGTGAGCTGTGAGCAGTGACTGAGCTAACCTTCCGAGGCAGCTGGATTTGCAAGATCATGTGAGGATCCATCTCGCCACGCTTCAAGGTATCTGTTTGTGTCAACACCAAAAGTGGTGCATCTGATCAGCATCCCAAGAGGGGCTACTGGCAGCTGCAGGCGTGGTTTTAGGTGTGACAGCGAGGAACGTGGAGGCGACTCATCCCATCAATAAACAATAGCTGCTCCCAAAGAGGTTAGCATACATACTGTGATAGCATCAGTTATATCTCTGGAAAGCTTTTCTCCATGGAAAACATGTTTTCACTCTTCTCCCAAATGACTTCAGTTACGTGGCACGGAAGGATTCTTGCGTCATCTTGTGAATCCAGCTGCCTCACAAGGTAACTCTTATGCTACGTCATATGGTTCGCTGATGTTGAAGTTATCACGTATTAGATTTGAGAAACAGATGCTTCATCCAATCACCTGCCGAGTGTTTTTTTCAAAATGCCTGCCCTTTTCCAAACAGTTTCTAAGGATGACTTCGCAGATGGTTCTGTGTAACAAAGTATCGGGTGTTGTCAGATTATCTCTGAGCTCCATTTTGTCTGTCTCATTTTCCTGAAGGAACATTAGCTTGGCGCAGCCTAAAGTCAAAGCTAGCTTAGCATGGCCCTTAGCCTGGCTCACCTCCTCTCATCCTGGGTCCACAGTTGTGCACCCACCTGGAGAGTTGAAAAATGCTGTGTGCTTTGTTGATCATCACTAAATGAGTAATCATAACCCTAACCTGACCCTAATCCTAACCCTAACCCCAAATCTGGATAGTTAGCACATATTGGCAGGGGCAACAGGGGCAGTAAATTAATTGTAACTCTGGCACAAAGTAGGGCTGAATGATTTTTTTTAAAGAATAATTGCTATTATTTGTACTGGTATTGCAATCGCGATATGATTTGCATTATTAGATGGAATGATTTTTATCACTACATTATGCATTATTCTCATTTCATTGACAAACACATTAAAGGTCTGATTTTTGCATCCATCTGTACCAAACAATGTAGAACTGTAATGATTAGTTGATAAATCAATTCGTTGTCAACTACCTAATGAATTGCAAACTACTTTGATAACTACTTAATCAGTTTGGATTTTTTTTTTTAAAGAAAACAGTCCAAATTCTCTGATTTCAGCTTCTTAAATATGAATATTTTCTGGTTTCTTTCCTCCTCTCTGACAGTAAACCGAATATCTTTGTGTTCTGGACAATACAAGACATTTGAGGACGTCATCTTGGACTTTGAGTAACCCTGTTTAACAGTTTACAGCATTTTTTGACATTTTACGGACCAAATAACTAATCGATTCATCGAGGAAATGATTGACAGATTATCTGATGATGAATGTAATGAAAAAGGTTCTACACAGATGTTCTCTTAAGTCTGAAGAATCTGATGTTTAGGCCGGGACATCTCTGTAGCCGGACAATAGTTTAATACAAAATGGTGCACACTGCCTCTAACAAATGTGATTTTGATAAAATTTTGAATAATTGTTCAGCCCTAGCACAAAGTATCCACTGTTGACCTCAATCTGAAAATATCTGTATTGGGATTTCAAATATTCATGCCACACACACATTTTTGACTGGTGTGTATTGAGATGTTTTGGCAACAGCATTCATCCAACATTCATGCCTAAAAATCAGATTGGACTGAGAATCCAATTGCATTGATAAAGAGAGAGAGAGAGAGAGAGAGAGAGAGAGAGAGAGAGAGAGAGAGAGCTGCAGGGAGAGAGACAGGCAGGGAGAGCAAGAGAGAGGTAGAGTGAGGCAGAGAGTGACTGGGATGCGATGAGGCCGTGGGCAGCTTTTCTTCAGCAGGAAGGTCTCGTCTTTTCAAAGCAGCCAGCCTCACAAAAGGCAGTGAATTGGGTTTGAAGCGCCACAAGGCCAAATATCTGCACAGCAACATGGACGGCGCAGTGTAACAGAGAGAGAGAGACAGTAACAGGAAAAAGAAAAATCCATAAACTATTAGCAGCCAATTAATCCCATGAAGCAGCGTACAATGGCAGGATGGAGGAAGGCTGAAAGCTGTGTTTCCTACTGTGTTCAACAAACCACGTCTGTGCTGCTCAAAGTGACTTCCAGAAAAAGACGACACATGTCTCCTTAATCAGAGCACAAGTACTTGTATTACTGTAAGAAAGTAAGTGTTTTTAAAGGGTCAGAAATGTCATGGTTATATCCAAAATAGCTATAGATTAATATCATTTATAGGCAAATCTAAAACAACAAGAGCTATTACTCCAAGAATCTGTTATAGCTGCAGGGCTGCTGTACTTCTGGCTAGCTAATTCTGTCTGCCTGCCTCTAATGTCCCACAGTTTTACCTGGTTTTACTTATTTTTTTTAACCTCATCTGCATATCTACTTTTGCGAAAACATTTAACCTTAAAGATCGTGTCAAGCAACAATAAATGTATGTCGACAGAAATGTGTTATTAACCACCCAGCCAAATGTGAATGATTAAAAAAAAATCTTTAAGTATATGAAATTAGGTCCCAAAGTCGTGAAAACACGGAAATGTAAGGAGTGTGTCTGCTCAGTTGTCTCAGTGTCCAACACCACTACAACCTGAAAATGATCTGAAACATGGACGCACCGTCCAGCAGCTTTATTGGACATGTCCAGATGTTTGAGCCACCAGAGGACAGTGACATAATGGTATTTTTTTTTTCTCTTCTGTATTAGGTTGTTGGAACTGAAGTGAGCTGAAGTGAACTGCTGGACTGATTTGGACTGAGAGAGTCGCTGAAAGTACGTTCATAACTGACCGTCAGGGAGGGTGAAGGGAGGGGGAGGCAGTCTCCTTTGTGTGTCCGTTTGTGGGTCTTATATAGTGTGGGGGGGACCATGGCTCAGTGACGTGGCGGAGCCATGGTCCCCCCCCACAGGTCTGCTAAAAAAAAATCCTGAACACAGAAATCATGAAAAACAGTCTAACTCCACAATTCAGTTCTCAGTCTTTTCATATGTCTTCAACCAATTGGGCTACCCACACAGCTCCAGGTATACTTCTTATTATATCTCACAGGTATTCTATCAAACACTATCAGGGGGTGAAGGACACTGTCAGTCTTTCTTTCTCTTTCAACTTTGTTTATTGGGGTTTTCAATAGACTGACATTTGTACTTCAAATAGTCATGTGCACTGTTCAAATAGTCACAGTTAAAGTTGTTGTGTCTATAGTTGTATGTAAACACCATTCATTTTACATTGCATACAAATTGAAAAAAATCTCAATTTGAATTACATTTATTGACAGGTGGTCAGTGAGACCAAGGTCTCTATTGTTGTACTGAAAGGCCAAATTAAAAGCTGTTGAAGTGTGAATGGTGGAGGTTTTGATTATTTTTTTTATTTAAACAAATAATGTTTACTTGAATTTACTGATAACTACTAAAACTAAATACTAAATACCACTGTGGATTGTACTTGGGATAAAAAAAGTGTAATTTGAATTAAAGAAAAAAAAGTATATATTTTTTGTTTTACATTAGATAGAGATTAGCTGGAACTTTACTAAAATAATAATAATGATCAGGGTTTTAAGTTTTGGATGAGGACATTACCTACATAACAGATAACGTTGTGAGAAGAAATAAGTTAACATTTTGGAATGATGGTTGTTTCTCAGGGACCTCAGCTGGTAGCAGTGTGGTGACAACAAAGTAAAGAAAGCCTGAATAAAGAGAGGTGAAAGCTCAATCTAGAGCCAGAAAAGCTGCCTTTGAGTCAGGTGACCAGGAACTTGATGGCACCACCAGAGCAAACTGGAGAGCTGGCAACAAGGGGGCAAAGTGGAGATATGAGCAGAGACTGGAGAGAGACCTCAACACCAGGAACACCAAAGTTATGTGGGAAGCGGTTATTAAATGTCACAGGCTAAAAAAGCAAGAGTGCCCCCACATGTGAGGCCACATTACCAGATGAACTATGGAAATTTTGCTCGCTTTAATAACAAAGAGTCCGCTGTAAAGTCTACTCTGACTCCAGAGGACCTGCCACTGTTGGTATCCACAGAAGATGCAAGAAAAATCCTGCTGATATTGAGTATGGCCAGATTATTCCCACCTGCTTCAAAAAAAACCACTCTCATTCCCGTGCCTAAAAAGTCTGCAGCATCTAGCCTATACAGATCCAGTCCTGACCTCCCCAAGGCCTTAAGCAAAATCCTTGCTAAGGGGCCCTCCTAACTGACCCATGAACCATGTAAAACCACTAGCCACACAGTCACACCTGACAGCCCAGTGCTCCCAGTACAGTCCTCCCTTCTTCAAAGCAGTTTGTTCCATCTGTCGCTGTGAGAATAAGTAGATTTATACAGAACAGAATGAGCTACCAAAAAAAAACAAAACAACAATATTAACAACAATATTTTATCCAAAAAAATGCTGTTTTCTGACTTTTAAGAGGTTTGTGGTTCCTGCTGGACAATTATGCTACAGACATGCGATGATCTCAGAATATGATGCATTGCTGTGGATTAAAGGAGCCAGCAGTGGCCTCTAAAGTAGTTAAAATGAGCTCAACCTTAAACATCTACAGCAGTAAACAGCAGTAATGTGAGTGCAGAGGTAAGAATCATCCAAAAACATTAGATGTAAAAACACTAACAGGGAACATTTTACTGCAACATGAACACTTTGACTTTAAGCACATTTAGCAGATAGCGGCACATTCTTTGCTTGCTTATGAATAGATCCAAATACTTTTACATTTACACTCTTGACTGTAACTAAACCTTGAGATAATCTCCGAAGAATAACATTGCTTACATATTACGGACAGACACAGACTGGTCTACAGATGTTGCTGCTGGAAACTGTCATGAGTCTCATTTTGTGCACACTGTTATCTTCTCCTAACTGTAGGTTATAAACATAACATAAAAAGATGAATTTCTTTGTCGCTTTTGTCTGGCACAAAGTCACAGAACAGAGGATGTCAGCTGGGACAGGCTCCAGCCATGGTGAGCTGGTGAAACAAACCAGGTTTCTTTTTCTGATCACTATATTCTCTGCCACCCTACCTTGACCTCCTTCTGTGTTGTCTCCTTGTGCTTCTGTTACTTGTTACAGTTTTGCCATAACCATAGTAAAAACTGTCATTCTTATGCTTGAGGCATACTGTTCAAGAGAGACACTGTGCTGCTACCAGAGGAGCGCTGACTAAGATTACAGCATGCATGGGAATAAATGACAGTGAATACATTTCTCATTTTCCACCTGACCGTCTGAATAACTCACAAGATTTGTCATTTGTTGCTTAATTCATACATTAATATCTTGGAAGTAAAAAAAAGATATCGCTGACTATAGATGGGTAGTGGACCAAACCGCTGCAAGGAAAAATGAGGGGGGAGTACGCAATCTTTTAAAATTTGAAAGCATGTTGTTTTGCATCTTTTAGCCCAGATGCTTTGTCACAATGCTGAATCTCACTAACTAACATTGACTAGACATGGATGGACGACAGTGGATATATTTTAATTGCTATAGGGACAGTTCAGTAATTGATATTGGGAGTCCCTACCATTTCTACCCAATCCTGCGCCCCTTGGCTGTCACCATATCTAGTATTGCTGTTATCTATTAGGATGTTTACATCTTACATGTAACAAAAAAACAGTTTTTTCTTTGTCTACATAACATTAAAGCATATAACAATTGAAACAACAATGTGTAGACATGTAAAACAAGATAAAAATGAAGTTTTGTAACGAGGTTCAGGAACAGGACCACACCACTTTCTCCCAAACTCTATCACCTACATCTCGATCATGAATCATCATCTGTGCATAGCTATATAAGGATGTCTAACCCTCTTCCATTCGTCTCAGTTCCCTTGACCCCTCCCCACCCAAGACCCCATTCTCATTTTTTTTGCAGGCATCATTCAGCTCAGTGATCATCACGGTTGTCCCTCAACAAGAAGGTCCCAGCTTCAACCTCATCCATTCCAAGTTTCCTCCATGGGAAGTTCCCTCATCTTCTCTGCATCAACTTGTGTCTCTGCCAGGAACCTTGGGGGACTAAGCACCAAAGCTCATCAATACGTATCCCCTCCCCGAGTCTCAGGTTCCTAGGCCTGCAGCTTGATAACAAACCAACCCACTTCATCCTTCTCCTCGATCCCTTCATCATCCCTCAAACCCCTCGTCCCTCACCTCAACCCCTCATCTCTCACCTCGACCTTTCATCCCTCATCCCTCACTTTGACTCTTCATCCCTCAAACCTCTCATCCCTCATCCCTTACCTTGACCACCTCATCCCTCATCCCTTTTTCTCAATCCCTGCTTCATTTGTTATTTAGTTGATGAAATGTGATCAAATCTCATTTTATGGAATTGTTCAAACAGCCAGTCATGAAAGAAATTTAGTGAAGTTCTACAGCATGTATCTCCTGTATTCATAGTTTTCATTTGTTGTACTTTTAAAAAAGATTCAATAGTCATTGTCTGCTGTTTGTAAAACTCAATCTTGGCCAGGCTTCGCAGGTTACAGATGTGTGGGCTGCAGTTATACCCGTGGACACGCAGATGTGATGTGAAAACATCAGATTTTTAAAAGTAAGAGAAAGTAAAAGTGTGCATCAGCCTGTAGTTTAGTTTGAAAATCAGCAGACCTCCTGAGCTTCTCCAGTTGATTGTTGGAACAGTCAAAAGATGAAGCAAGACCTTTTGGTGAGTTTGATTTTGCTTCTGTCCAGTCTGAATGAAGCTGACGGTGATGATGAGGGAATCTGGTGAGTTTGACGAGAACAATAAATCTGCTGACTCTGGTTAAAAAAAAAAGTCTAATCTTATTCATTAAAAAGCTCTCTCACTGCCACGACCCTTTCCATAATGTTGCCAAACACTTAGAATAACAGTCTGAGCCTTTCGGTGACAAAAACAAGCACAAGTGAACAAGCAAGCGTCACCTGTCCTGTTAGCTCTGCAGTATCCAGTGTGGCTGTGGCTCACTGTGCATCACCTGCACTCCTCTCCTCTGCATCCATCACAGCTAGTCAGCTAGTTTTGTGGTTTGTGGTAATTTAGAGACGTGGTTTGTGAAGTTAACAACTTGTTGTGCTGTTGCATTGTTGTGTACCATGTAGCAGGCAGCTTAAAAGCATGTGCTGACATTTTTTTTTACCAACCCCTCGTGTCACCTTCTCTTATCAGTTAGCCGTAAGCATATGTTGTTGCCAGGATTTTTTTGATTCCTAGACACTATACACTGGAGTCAGCTGACAGAAGCCTTTTGGATGGTTATAGCATCACATTTGGGCTTATTTTGCTCTGAACAGTCACGGCTGACTGGAAACTGAACAAAGGACTGCCAGCTGAAACAAATACAAATGCACTGATATCACTACCACCTCCTCAAGTGAAAAAAAAAAAATCCAACTTTCATTTTAAATGGTAATACTTCGGTGTGTGGGCAGCAGGAGGAATTGCAGGGAGGCCATTTTAATGAGCTGGTGATGGTGGGACTTTTTAAATTGTGACCACTTTAAAACCTCAGACAGGTTGGACTCAAACTTTGAAAAGCAACAAACTGAATGTCAAACGACTGGGTACAGCAGCAAATGTGACGGCTCTAATCTTCACACACTGATTTACCACAAAGAGCACGTGTCCTACTGTGAACCAGAAGAGCATAGATATAAGTAATATGAGAATGCAACACACACACAATCAACAGATTCAGTTTCAGTTAGATTCAGCGATATTCCACCTTGTTAGAATAAGCCACTCACCACTATGTCGATGTGATGATGTGTGAAGGTCTTCAGTTCACCAAACAATCCTGGAGTTTTAGGAGAAACAGGGTAGCAGCCTCATCCAGTACAATGGCAGTGAATGGTGACCACGGATAAAATGTTAAAAAAAAAAGCACACAAAACAAACACAAAATGTCTCCATCCTGCTTGTGTGGTGTAATCCAAGTGTCCGCGAGCCGCGACATTAAAATTAACCGCAAAAGACGCCATTTACACCATGTTTTTTTTAGCAGAAATGTCATGTCAAACGTCAAACGTCTCATCATTCCGACAGTTTTTGCGTCCTATGGTCGGAATGACGGTATTTAAAAAAAAACAAAAACATCCCGCCATTCCGACAATTCCTTTAAAAGCCTACCCCCCCCCCCCAA
>JAJHUR010079803.1:0-13972 GCA_027495735.1 Lutjanus campechanus | reverse complement strand
CACACAACTGGAATAAACTACCAGCAGAACTGAAATCAGCCCCAACTGTAAGCACTTTTAAATCCAGGTTAAAAACATTTCTCTTTTCATGTGCGTATGGCTGAGCTCTTAAGAGTTTTTAATTATAATTTTTGGATTTGCACTCTTTCTTGTACTTCCTATATTCTTCTTTCTTTCTTTTAACTGTATTTTTAATATTTTAAATTTCTAATTTTTACATTTTTTTAATGTTTTCTTTTTACATTTTCTGCTCTTACTGTTAAATGTTCTGTCTTTATGTAAAGCACATTGAGTTGCCTATTGGTATGAAATGCGCTATATAAATAAAGATGCCTTGCCTTGCCTTGCCTTACATGAGTGAATTCAAAGAGTATCTCTAGTTGTATCTTTACATGCTGGTCTTCCCAAGATTGATGCTGACACAAAAGTGTTGCAGGACACAGCTGTCCCAGAGTGAGCTATGAACTCTCATTTTCTCTCATTTACCGGTTTAAACTGAGTTATGTCAAAATAAAAGTACAGTACAGTTAATATACAGAAATTCTCTCTCTCTCTCTCTCTCTCTCCAGACTCTGTCAGGCTGGTGAATGGGACCAGTCTGTGTTCAGGCAGACTGGAGGTGAAGTCTAACCAGCAGTGGTCCTCAGTGTGTGAAGCTGACTTTGACCAGCAGGATGCAGAGGTGGTCTGTAGGGAGCTGGGCTGTGGGGCTCCTTCAGTCCTCCAGGGGGCGCTCTATGGAGAAATGGAGACTCCAAAGTGGACCAAAGAGTTCCAATGTGGAGGAAATGAGTCTGCTCTCCTGGACTGTAGAAGCTCAGACTCAGCTAGAAACACCTGCTCACCTGGTAAAGCTGTTGGACTCACCTGCTCAGGTAGAAGAGGAGCTGCAGCTTTGATTTGGTTCATTTCTCCTCTGCTGAAACTCACTTTATTCTTTTACTGATGACTCTCTTGTTTCTGTTCAGAACCTTTCAGGTTGGTGGGAGGATCCAGTCGCTGCTCTGGGACACTGCAGGTGAAACAGGGAGAGTGGAGACCAGTGCAGAGCTATATCAGGAACATAGCAGAAGCAGCTTCAATCTGTAGAGAACTGGACTGTGGCTCTATTGTGTCCACAAGAAATAAAAGGTCTTTTAGGAGACATGGATGGGCAGTGCAGTTTGATTGTGTTTCGTCTGGATCTGCTCTGAGAAATTGTATAAAAGGCGGTTACATTTCTGACTTCCAGGAGGTCACCTGCTCAGGTAAGTCGATCACATATCAACAATAAGTCTGTTTCCTCCCTCACACTGAGGTGATTCCACCGGTCATGGCTGGATTCAAGTATGTGCCTGGTACATTTTTGTTGAAAGCCGCGTCAAGCTGCACAGAGCAGATCAAGCTTGGCAGGACGTCAGACACAGGAATAGCACAGAGCATCTGGTTAATTTTCAAAATAAAACATCCTGTCCAGTTGAGGTGCACTATCTGTTCAACCAACATGTATCTGTATTTAGTGTGTGGGGTTTATACTGTCATGTTAAACCAGGCAAATGTTTCATTTTCTAATCTAATATTTCTTGAAAATGCAATTGTTTTGACTACAAAGCATCAAAGTGATTTAATTAATAATTAAATCAATATATCTCTCTCCAGACTCCGTCAGGTTGGTCAATGGGACTAATCTGTGTTCAGGCAGACTGGAGGTGAGGTCTGACCAGCAGTGGTCCTCAGTCTGTGCAGATGACTTTGACCACCAGGATGCAAAGGTGGTCTGCAGGGAACTTGGCTGCTGGGTTCCTTTAGTCCTCCAGGGGGTGCTCAATGGAGAAGTGGACCCTCCAGTGTGGACCAAAGAGTTCCAGTGTAGAGGAAATGAGTCTGCTCTCCTGAACTGCAGAAACTCAGACACAGCTAGAAACACCTGCTCTGCTGTTGGACTCACCTGTTCAGGTAGAAGAGGAGCTGCAGCTTTGATTTGGTTCAATTCTGTTCTGATGAAATTCACTTTTACTTCTTGTTTCTGATCAGGACCTGTCAGGTTGGTGAGAGGAGACAGTCGCTGTTCTGGAACACTGGAGATGAAACACCAGAACAAGTGGAGACCAGTGCATGATACTCGGGGCACATGGACCCTGAAGGAAGCAGCTGTTTTTTGTAGCGAGCTGGGTTGTGGCTCTGCTCTTGAAATTAGATGGCGAGAGGATCCCTCAGACAGACCTGTGTGGGGAATCAGACCTTCCTGTGTTCATATTGGTCTGAGGAGCTGTGCAGAACCAAATGTCTCACGCTTTGGTTTGCACCTCATCTGTTCAGGTAAGTCACTCAGTCGTATCATGTCCAGTGTCCAGTGTCTTCCTCCCTCTGTTAGACTGACAGTCACTGGTTTCCAGTGGACTGAACTGTAAAGTTATCCAGAGGTCTGGGTACTAGCTGCAGTGGTCTGAACACTAGCTGTGGAGGTGTGGGGACCAGAACCTAGACTTAAGCTATGCTCATATTTTCAGATTCAGCATAACAGAGCTGTGGGCTAGTGCACCATACAGTGTTGTGTTGCTGTTACAATGGTCTCTGCAACATGTTGGAGCTGCAGCCTTGTTTCTATTATTAAAAATCCGTTAACATCGTACCTGATCATTGTCCTACAGAGGCAGAGATTTATTTGTATCATTTGTAATTGTTATCTTATAAAGTACAAATACTCAACAATTTTCCTCAAAAAAAAAATGGCCAGGGCTGCTATTTCTCCTCAGCTGCAGAGAGGCAGCTGGGTTTGCAACATCATGCGAGAATCCTCCTTGCTGGCTCCAAGCTATCCATTTGTGTTCGCACCAGAGGTGGTGCGAGCCAATCAGAGTCCTTGGGGGGACTACTAACAGACGACAACAGCGAGAAGCGTCCATGGAAATGACTCGTCTCGAACAAACAATGGCAGCTCCTGAAGAGGTTAGCGTAGATACTGTGATAGCATCAGTTATATCAGAACTGAAGGCTTTTATCAATGGAAAAGAAGTTTTAGCTCTTCTTCCCGCCATCAGATGGTGAGTTGATGTGACTGGTTGAAGTTAGCTCTCGTTAGACATGGCAGATGGTTCATCTGATCACCTACCAGGGGATTTCTTGAAAGTACCTGCCCTTTTCCAAGCTTTCTATGGACAGCTGCCCAGATGGTTCTGTGTAACAAACCATCTGGCGTGTCATGTTATGAGAGGCCAGCCTCTGTTTCTAATTCCCTGTTAAATGTTTGTTATTGCATTATGACGTTATTACACACTGAATACTTTTTGTATCTGTTTCAAGTCAAAATCTCTTTTAAGGTCTCAGCGGACAATCAAATCTTTGCAGGAATGTGTTGTGGAAATTCAGTGACTTGCACAAAGTGTTGAAAGTCGCATAATTACACTGTTGAATTTGTTAAGTGTTGGAGATGTACGATAGGCTTAGTTGGGATTCATATCCACCCTTGTGAATTTCCCCCAGCCTGTATTTGGGATGGACTTTTATTTTATTTGACTACTGTTTTTTATATTTTTGTTAAATAGACTTTAAAAATGTATAATTTCGCTTTCGCTCGATTTCGCCGCTTTGCTCCACCACCATGTTTCAACACTGACTCTAAAGAAGGCCTTTCCTCACCACTAGATGCCGCTAAATCCTCCACACTCGTCTTTTACAGCGATTACAGTTTATTGACCTGAGCTGTTATGGTCATGATATTGATTTGTGATCTGATGTGATGATTCTGATTGTTTCAAAATTTCCACCACTTTTCAGTTTGTTCTCCTACTGTCAGCTGAATCTGACGTATGGTTTATATTTCACATGAAGCAGTGGTTCAGAAACTGTTCTGTCATGTCTCTCCAGGACACCTGAGGACACGCGTAAGATGGATGGATGGACACTGAAGTATAATACTCTGACCTGGTTAGAGAGGAAGAGGAAGAAGAATATGCTGAAAAACTGGTTTACTGAGGACAAAATTTAAGAAAAGAAAATGTACAAACCCAAATTTCAACTGGAGACACAACAGGGGGTTTGTTAAGACATCAGTTCTTCACTAAATGTGAGACATGGTCCAAAAATGGACCCGTGTGACCTACTTGAACCCAACCAAATACCGTGTTAACAAAAGAGATTTAACCTGAAAAGACCCAGTGATGCTTGGTTACATGCAGGGTGGAAGTAACTAAATACTAAATACTCAAGTTACTGTGACTAAGTAGTTTTTTGGTTGTAGTCACATATATTTACAAATTGAGATTCATACATATTTACAAAGAATAAATAGACAGAATAAAGATCTCAGTGAAAGCAGCTGCAGAAAATACAAAAATAGGAAATAGAGAATAAAGATTCAGTTCTGCATTTTTGAAAAACTGACATATGGACGATAAAATAAACTCTGCAGCAGGTTTGGAGGAAGGATGTTAATGATTAATTATTAATCAATTAATCACCATTGAGAATTTAACCAATTAACAATGTACTCACGAATATTTAATCAATAAATAGAAATGACAGTAATTATACCTCGTCTGACTTTGTTTCAAGTTAAACTTGAAACAAAAACAAAAAAATGAAAATGAGAAAAGTAACAGAAACATGTTTTGTATCCTGTAAAATATCAATGATTAATTGATCAACTTTCAGTTAAGTAAAATTCACAAACTTTGTGACCTTAGTTTGTCGAGGTGACTGTGAGCACTGAGCAGAACAGAGAGGATGCTGGGAAAAAACCTCGACTGAAGATTTGAAGGAACAGAAACTTTGACTGAATGTTTGCTGTGTGTATTAAACATCAATGGTTAAAAAGTAACTAATACTCTGAGTGTTTTTTGAGATGAGTAGCCTACTTTGTATTTTTACTCAAGTGTTTTTCTAACATCGGTACTTTTACTTGTAATTGAGTAATACTTTAGTAATGTAACAGTACTTGTACTTGAGTACAGATTTCCAGTACTCTTTCCACCACTGGTTACTGGTTACTGCACTGAACCGATGCCTGATGCATCCCTATCTCAAAGGTCTATCCAATAATAAACTTCACTTACATTTCTGGTTTTCATGTCTTTATTGTCTCTGTTTTTCTGTTTATGCTGTTTTAACCAACATTACTGGCCTTGATCGATCTTTATTTATATTTTTAGCACTATGTTTGTTTTTCTGCACCAACATGCTGCAGCAAATTCCTCATAAGTGAAAACCTACTCGGCAATAAAATAATTTTTGATTCTGGTATTTGCCCCTTGTCAATGCAGGCAGACACACACACACACACACACACACACACACACACACACACACAATAACAGAATAAACAGAATAAAAAACCCTGTAGAATAAAAACACAAGCATTAGTACATATTCAGGATACAACAGCAAGTTTTCACAACAATATTATAATTAATCCCTGATGATCCGCCTTGAACACAAAGTGTTTTCATAAAGGACTCTGTGTGTTTCTTGCTGCAGCTGCATCTTCAACATCTTGTTGACAACAACAACAGAAAAGCAGTCAGACTTCTTTATACTTGATTAAGTCCAGGTGACTGTGTTGTTCTGAATTAAACTTGTAATTATTTCCAGCTGCTCTTCAGATGTTGGAGGTAAAATATCTGTGACTCAGAGAGAATTTTGTTCCCCATCATCAATGGCAAACTTCTCCTTATTTGAATCACTTGGTTTTTACAATAAATGGCCACATTTAGTCTTGTTTTTAAGTTTTTAACATACATGCATGCTTTTCCTCAGGAACACTGTGTGCACACCATCTCCACCAGATATGAGCTACTTCTGTTTTGCACCACTGTCACTTTTTTACACTGACTCTTAACTGACATTTTTTGCACTACAAAATATTCTCACCCCAAAGACTTTAATCTGTCAGTGCCTTATGTCTCTGTCATTACCTGTACTTATCTTTTATTATTTTTCTATCTTATTTCAATTTATTTTTATATTTTTTTGCACTTGTATCATAATGTACAGATTTAGATTTAGTTTACTCCGTTGCACCACGGGTCACCACCAAAAATCAAAATATTATTTATTTATTTTTATTTTTTGCAGTAGTAGGCATAATTTGTCTAGCACTTTTCATACACACAAAATGTGATGCACACAAAAAGTTTAATTGTAGATTCTAAAAGTTCCTGCAGTTTCCCTCAAGTAGATCTTTCACAGGCCTGTTTTTAGATCGGGTTCAACATTTCTGGCTCATAAAGATGCCTGACTCTAACTTTGTTTGGTGGTGATGTGAAAAAGTCTTTGCAAACCCTCTGCAGTGACTCCAGGAGAATTTTAGGATCTTTCAGCATTTTAAAAACATTCTCTTCAGTAAACCAGATTTTCTCCTTCTTCCTTTCTCAGTGTTCATCTGTCTTTGTAATGTTTGCATCCCGGGTGCCTGGAGAGACACGACAGCACAGTTACTGAACCATTAAAGCTGACTCAGTTCATTGAGTCATATGTGACATAAAGCTATAAACAGTTCATTGCAGCAGAAGTAAAGGACTGAGATGCGCAACGTCAGACTCAGCAGCAGAAGAACAAGAGTAAAGAATATGAAAAAATAAAGTGGCATCTTCTGTGTTCTGGTGTTAAAGTATGTTTTTAAAACTTTAAAGTACTATAGGCCTGCTATTATTTCATGCTGATGTCATGCTGAAATGATCAAATTGTTTGTATTGAATATTTATATATTTATACTGCAGAGTGTGCTTTATAGTCAGCAAACCAAACCAGTGAATATTCAACCAAACCAAAGACACACGAGGTAAAAATATTTCAACTGTGAACCTTTTGATACTATCCTGAAGCTGTTCGAGGGTCAGTGGAGATCTGAAGCTCACTGCAGGAACGAGGTCATTTCTTTACCTTTAAAATTTCATTGACCTGGATAACTTCACAGTTCAGTCCAATGGAAACCACTGACTGACACACTGTCAGAGATGATATCACTGATGGACTTACCTGAGCAGGTGAGATCCAGGATAGAGGAAGAGGAGGCTGGTCTTGCACATTCAGTCAGAGTAGACCCAGACTGAACACAGTGAGAGCTGATCGCCCATGTGTGTCTTTTTGACCACTTTCTCACTGCTATTGAAACAGCAGAGCCACAGTCAAGCTCTTTACAGAACACATCGGCTTCCAGTCAGAGATAAAATCCTCCACTGGTCTCCTCTTGTTCGGGTGTTTCACCTCCAGTGCTCCAGAACAGCGACTGGATCCTCCCACCAACCGGACAGGGTCTGAACAGAAACAAGAGAGTCATTACTAAAAGAATAAAGTGAGTTTCAGTAGAACAGAAATGAACCAAATCAAAGCTGCAGCTCCTCTTCTACCTGAGCAGGTGAGTCCAACAGCTTTACCAGGTGAGCAGGTGTTTCTAGCTGAGTCTGAGCTTCTACAGTCCAGGAGAGCAGACTCATTTCCTCCACACTGGAACTCTTTGGTCCACATTGGAGCCTCCACTTCTCCATAGAGCGCCCCCTGGAGGACTGAAGGAGCCCCACAGGCCAGCTCCCTACAGACCACCTCTGCATCCTGCTGGTCAAAGTCATCTTCACACACTGAGGACCACTGCTGGTTAGACTTCACCTCCAGTCTGCCTGAACACAGACTGGTCCCATTCACCAGCCTGACAGAGTCTGGAGAATCAAAAAATCAGAACAAAGTCATCACACACAAACCAAAGGAGACATCACAGACTTCAACAGTTTAAAACAAAGTATGGAAATACAGAATAAAAACACATTCTAAATATGTCTATAATGAAACACCACTGTGAAATAAACTTGTCTAAGCTCTTCAGTAAATCTGAAAAAATCTGAAATGAAATTTGTCTCTAATGTCTGACAAAAAGAGTACAGGTGGGTTTATTTTTTTAAATAAAGTCATTGACTGCCTGTGCTGACGGCTGCAGGATCCTCTACTGCAGATCAGAAATAACAATTTTACTTCGTAAGACCTTCCCTTATGTGTCTTTGTTGTCGTTATTTCCAATTGTTGTTGTTTTTCCTGCCTTCACTGATTGTTTTCACCTGCCCCTCATTAGCCTCCCTCTGTATTTAGTCTTGCCTGTGTCTCCTGCTTAGTTGCCAGTTTGTTGTTCTTCATGCTGATCATCCCAGCCATTTCCTGTGGTTGCCTGTTATTGACGACTTTCATTCATCATTACCTTCTTTTGGATTTTGCCAGTTTTTGTAACCTGTAACCTGCTTGACATTAAAGGGGTGACGATAAGAGAGGAGGAACATAAAATAGGATTATTTGCAGACAATATATTAATACTTTTAAAGCAACCCAACAAAAGCTTTCCAAAAATAATGAGATTATTAGAGAGCTACAGAAAATACTCAGGATACAAAATTAATGTCACAAAAACACAGATTTGGCCAATAAATTACTCCCCATTGCAAGAGATAAAGGAAACATACAAGCTCAAGTGGAACGCTAAATCAATAAAATATTTAGGAGTAAATGTCACAAAAGGAATAGATAAGCTATATGATGCAAATTACTCAAAAATAAATCAAGAAATTAGGAGAGACTTGGTTAGATGGTCAGGTATTAGTTTAGATTTCAGCTCAAGGATAGAGAAAATAAAGATAAATATTCTACCGAGGCTTTTATATTTGTTTCAATCTCTGCCAGTAATGATCCCACAAAAACAATTCATAGAATGAAATAAGTGGATATCGAGGTTTATATGGGAGGAAAGAAACCCAGGATCAGATACAACACATATGTAAGTCTATGGTCTATTGGTTGTTTTGGGGAGTAGTTGGCGGGAACTCTGCTGTCCATTGGTTGATTGCGGAGCAGAGGGCGGGATCTCCGTTTTCCATTGGTTAGTTGGTGAGGTGGTGGGCGGGGCTCAGTTTAAACTGGAGTCCCGCTGCAGAGATAAGTGTCAGGTTTCCTTTAGCATGAAGCTAAGCTAGTCCTCCATCACTATCTTCATCAAACTGACCCCGCTGCTGGTTCACATCAGCGGGCTTATATGGACCAGCGCCGCGGTGTTTAGACGGTTGTTATCTGCGGTGTTACGGCTCGCTTTGTTTCTGTCTGTGTCAAAGTTAAAGTGAGTGTGTGACCATGGCGGAGGGAGCGGACTGCGGCTCAGTCAACCCCGCGAAGAGGAGACAGCCAGCGGGCAGGAAGAGCCGACAGAGCCAGCTGAAGAAGAGCTCCAGCAGCCGGGTAACGTTGCGGTCTGAGCCGGTAGTAACACAGCTAACTGTTAGCATCACAGTCCCGTTAGCTCGGCTGCTGTTTCACTGAAGTTTTACTGAGGAGCTCAAAGTTTTCAACAAGTTTAAAGACGAGCTGAGAACGAAATGCTGACACACGAAAATACTCAGAATGTTAAGTTATTAAACCCGAGCCTGTTTGAATAGTTATAAACGAGACAAGACGTGTTGTATAACTTGAGTTATAGTCGTGTAGCTAACTTTTCATAGCAACAAGCTAATGTTTAGACAACAAAAAGAGGCCACCGGTGTTACACAGAAATCTGCGACCCGTGTCTCTCTGTGACACTACACGGTGAAAAACTGAAAAACTTTATTTAAAATAACATATTTTAGACCAGACGTCACGCGGTGTTTTATAAGCGACCAAAGCAGCAGAGACTGTAAGATACAGACACAGTGTCATAAAATAAACTACAAATCGATCAGGTGACCCACAGTTTCTGTTGACATCAGTGACAGTGTGACCACCACCTGTAGCCCCATCATCATATTATATTTTTATGATGTATAGTCTATATTAAAGTATTTAATGTGAATATTTTCTGGTTTCTTTACTCCTCTCTGACAGTAAACTGAATGTCTTTGAGTTGTGGACAAAACAAGACGTCATCTTGGACTTTAGGAAAAACTGACCAACATTTTTCACCCTTTTCAGACATTTTATGGACCAAACAACTAATCAATTAATCAACACATTAACTGATAATAAAAATAGCTGTTAGTTGCAGCCCTAATTTATTTACATTCATTCTTCATCATAAAGGATATTATGATAAGTGAACTTCTTTATTTACATTTAAAGCATATTTTGTCAGAGTTTTAGTAATCTTGAGCCTTTTTGATAAGGTTAGATAGAACAGAACAGAATGTAGTTTCATTCTCCCCGGAACAAGCTGCCTTTGATTTTTTTAACGAATTACAAAAAAAAAAATTAAAAGAATTTAAAAAATCCAACATCTTTTTTGCGAGTTTCACTCGCTCCTGCAATTTCTTTGCAAATAAAACAAACATAAAACTTTGCAACATGCATCACAATTTTTTAGAAAAACTGTTGTCAGTTCAGATACTTTAGGTGACAACAATCCCTGAAAAACGCCTGTGAAATCCTGGAGGGACTGAAGTAAAAGCCTGTCAGGTTTGGTCCTGTCACTGCTGCGGGGTACAGGGCCGTCCACACCAAGAACTATAAATATTGTTTTAAAAACTGTTCTAACTCAAGTGGACGAAGGAGTCTGGACCGCAGCTTTATAGTTGTGGTGTGGACTCCACCGTCCGCTTGAGTTGGAATGAGTTTAACAGCAGTATTTTTTATAGTTTCAGACATATTTCTTGGTGTGGACGACCCTGAAGGCACTTTATTAAATTCAGATATTTCTGAATGCAGTTTTGTGTGTGTGTGCTGTTTCAGGTGAGTCTGGAGAGGGTTCTGGGTATCAGCACAGCCAGTGGCAGCGGTTTGACCTCTGACTCCAACACTGGACTCATCGCCTATCCTGCAGGGTAAGCCCCGCCTCCTCTGACTCACCTGTGTGGAAAGGGCAACACCATCAAAAACAAAGTGATGGTTTGGTGTTTAAGATGCACTGCTGATACTGATATCTGAAATTTTCCCAGCATGCTTTGCTCTCCATCATAAAGTTGACCCCCGCTGACCTCCTGCTGTGATTAAATTTGTGTTTCAGGTGCGTCATCGTGCTGCTTCACCCGAAGAAGAACAAACAGAGTCACATCATCAACACGTCCAGGTAGATCCGTCTGCTCCACCTTCACCTGCTCACTCAGCATGTGCTGACATTAAAATCCTGCTGGGTATTTTCTCCTAAATCTGCTCCCGTCTCTCTGGAACAATAACCTGCACCAACCTGAGACTTCTAACATGTGTGGGCTTGTGTTTACATCCTGAAACAAAGACGGCGTCTCCACACCTTATGAACACTCCCACAACTATCAAAGCTAAATGCTTCTGTCTGAAATGTTGGCGTCATGTAACTGGATTAATTTTCAGCTGCAGGTTTCTCATGCAGTTATTCTTCAGAATATTCAGAACAAGTTTGAACTAAACAAGGTTTAAAATCTGTGCATGTTTTCATACAAATATAAAAAACTTAATGAGAAAACAAACAGAATTTACAAAAAAATAATTAATTGATTAATAAAAGGCTCCAGATGTCTGATCTTCTTTCCAAACAGTTTTAAGTTTAGAATGATGTCATCTGTGACCCATCTGGAGCTCTGGTGGTGTGATTGTGTTTAAGTTGTGTGTTTGTGTTTCAGGAAACCCTTCAGTGCTCTGGCCTTCTCCCATGATGGAAAATACCTGGTTACTGGAGAGGTGAGAGCTGAGAGCCACACACCTGAGTCTGTTGTTGTTCCTCTGTGAACCCCAGAGACGACAGGTGAATATATGTGTGTGTGTGTGTGTTTCAGAGCGGTCACATGCCCTGTGTGCGGGTGTGGGAGGTGGATGGTGGTCAGGTGGCCGAGGTTCAGTCTCATAAATATGGAGTCTCCTGCGTGGCGTTCTCCACCAACAGCTGCTACATCGTCTCTGTGGGTTACCAACACGACATGACCGTTAGTGTGTGGGACTGGAGGGTGAGCACACACACACACACACACACACACACCAGTGGTAGAGTATACTCAAGTACAAGTTCGACTCTAGTCTTTTCTTTTCAAGCTACTTTCTACTTTTACTCCATTACTTAAAAAATATGTATATGTGCAATAACTTTGTTGAATAAAAAAACAGCTGCTGGTACCTGACTTTTCCTAAAAGTGTCTCTATTTACATTTAAATGTTTGTTATATAAATGACACAAAAGACAAACAAAATGTGATCATTTCAGCCACAGGCGGTCAAACTGACCCCACAGAAATTGCTGCCGTTATATTGTTACTTTTTACACAGTTGGAGATGCATCTCGGTTGCTTATTGACTATCATTGTCTCTGTCAATAAAACTTCACAAGTGGTCTCGATTTACAATTTCCCAACTTAAAAATACAAATAATTAATTAATGGGACTCAATTAAAAACAAAGTAGGGGAGACTAGGGACAGTTATAACTAGGGATGTGCACGAGTAGCCGACTAATGATTAAACGTTGACACCCTCGCTAGTCGGCACTAGAATTACTAGTCGTTTAAATTATTTACCAATATTTAATTCATGCACGATGGCAGTTATCTGTCGCCTCGAAGATTTTATGCAGATTTTATGAGAGATAATAGAGTTTGGAAGTCAAGAGGTCAAAATGATGCTCATGGATGTTCTAGTAGTTCTGGAGTTCTGCACTTCTAGCATTAACTGCCCTACATTTATGTGACAGCTTTAGTTACTTAAAAATGTATATTTTTTACACATAATTAATGATTTTAAATTAAACTGCCCAGCAGTTTGTACAAGTATGGCTGAAGCCAAAAGGTTGTTTTGATAATCGTTTAAGTAATTTTTCATGTAAAACATTTAATGGTTTCAACATGTAATATATTTTAGGGACTGTTGGTTGGACAAAACAAACATTGTGAAGATGTTGCTTTGGATTCTGGGTAATTGTGTCAGCGTTTGTCCCTGCTGTCCTCCTCTGTGAGCAGAAAGGGTCGATCATCGCCTCCAACAAAGTGTCCAGCAGAGTGTTCGCCGTCTCTTTCTCTCAGGACAACAGCTACTTTGTCACCGCGGGAAACAGACACGTCAAATTCTGGTACCTGGACGCCTCTAAAGAACGACGGGTAAAGTCCAGACCTCTGATCAGCCAATCACGGCTCATTTCATGGAATCTGGACCAGAATTAACAAGTTTTCCTTTTTTTTCTCCTTCACATTTTTTTGTTTTTTCTTTATATCCAGGTGAACAGCACAGTGCCTCTGATTGGTCGGTCAGGGTTGCTAGGAGACCACAAGAACAGTATTTTCAGCGGGGTAGCGTGTGGGCGTGGCCTCATGGCGTGCAGCACTTACTGCATCACCAGCTCAGGTCTGCTGTGTCTGTTCAACAGCAGCCGACAGCTGGAGGCCTGGGTCAACCTCAAGGTCAGTGAGGAGCACAGCAGGACACACCTGTACAGTTAAAATATACACCTGTACAGTTTAAAAAAATACACCTGTACAGTTTAAAAAATACACCTGTACAGTAAAAAAAATACACCTGTACAGTTAAAAAAAATACACTCGTACAGTTTAAAAAATACACCTGTACAGTTTAAAAAAATACACCTGTACAGTTTAAAAAATACACCCGTACAGTTTAAAAAATACACCTGTACAGTTTAAAAAATACACCTGTACAGTAAAAAAAAAATACACCTGTACAGTTAAAAAAATACACCTGTACAGTTTAAAAAAATACACCTGTACAGTTAAAATATACACCTGTACAGTTAAAAAAAATACACCTGTACAGTTAAAAAAATACACCTGTACAGTTAAAAAAATACACCTGTACAGTTAAAATATACACCTGTACAGTAAAAAATACACCTGTACAGTTAAAATATACACCTGTACAGTTAAAAAAATACACCTGTACAGTTAAAATATACACCTGTACAGTTAAAATATACACCTGTACAGTTAAAAAAATACACCTGTACAGTTAAAATAAATACACCTGTACAGTTAAAATATACACCTGTACAGTTAAAATATACACCTGTACAGTTAAAATATACACCTGTACAGTTAAAAAAATACACCTGTACAGTTAAAATATACACCTGTACAGTTAAAAAA
>JAJHUR010079802.1:0-46058 GCA_027495735.1 Lutjanus campechanus | reverse complement strand
AACAAAGATAAAACACTTGACTCTCTGCGATGAAGAGTTCCCAGGGAGAGTGATCAAAGGTGAGCCGGAGTCGTGATTTCTAGCTGATGAGGAGAGAGGGGAGATGAGGAGAGAGCGCAAGGGAGGCTGGGAGGAAGGGTGAAAAGGGCTGTAACTCACTTGTGTAATCTGAGGGGGAAGATGCGTTGGGTGTGTTGGTACACTGAGGAACAACAACTTCAACAGAAGGAGAGCTTGCCAGGAAACTACAAGTTATGAGGGCGAGTGAGCAGCTGAGACAGGGTGGTTGTCTGCATGCTAAAGTTTTCCTTAAAAATAAGAGAGAGTCAGACTGGGTTGCACAAAGATCAGTTTAATCCCAACTTAGTTCTAGTCAGAGTTCAGAGAAACAAGGTTTAAAATGAGTAAATCCAGATTTAAAATTAAACAAAGATCTGTTGCACAATGAAAAACTAGTCACAGTTTAATTTTTAGTTTAATAAATCCAAGTTTAGTGATGTAAACTAGGATTGGTGTATAAACAATATCTCAACATGTCTGTGCTATTCCCTGATATATGTATATATCTTGATATAAACATTTGCTCAAAAATAACATAACATAAACTCTAAAACAGTGCAAACATATGATTTTGTAGAATATGATCAATTGCAGTAGATTAAACTAGCCAACAGAAGATAAAGTATTTAAAACTGGGAAATATGCCCAGTTGTAATGTGGTTATAATGACCAAGTGGGTAAAGGCAAATAATAGAACAGCTAGAACAGTAAGTTGATCAAATTACACCACTTTACTGTAAATGCAGCCTTTAAAACAAGGAAAAGACAACATTTATGTCATATCACGATAAAAGGATATATAGAGAAATTTAATAGAGTTTAATCAATGTGGAGATGCTTGCTTACCCAGATTAAAGTACAAAAATACAATAAAAAATAAATTTGAGAGCTGTTGGGACCTAGCTAGTAAATATGCTGTAAAGCAGGGGGGAAACCTTTTGGCTGCTCTGTTAACAAAACACGGTTCTGTTTGTTAGGTTGCTAGAAAGTTTAGAAAATGTTACATTGTTTGATAGCTAGCTAAACAAATTAACATTGTTTTCTAGCTAGCTTAAAAAAAATAACAAAATGTTACACTGTTTGCTACTAGCTAAAACAAATAAAGTGTTGCATTGCTTGCTAGCTAGCTAAAAAGTTTTTAAAAAATGTTACATTGTTTACAAGCTAGCTAAAAATGTAGTTAGCCTAGTCAGCCTGCTCATGATGGCTCAGCAGAGAAGCTCTAATTTCTCCTCCTTTGAGAAAGACTTGTTGGCCAAATTATCAACTGGAGTGAAAGAAAGAAGACACACATCATAAAACTCAATTAACTTTCTTCAAGGAACTTGATTATTTTCTCAAGCCATCTCAAAAAAGCAGCCATTTTAAAGTCAAATCTCCTCAAGTTTAACTTTAAAGTTAATACCGGATCACAGTATAAAGTTTTGATGCAACATAATTAAATCTAATCTATATTTAGAGTAAGTGAAGTTTAAAGAGAGGTTTAAATTTAATCTTTCTTCATTTTAAAGTTAGTTTAAATTTTTGGTGCAACATAGTTTAAAGTTAAATAATGATTTAATCTAGTTTGTAAAGTTAATCCTTGTTGGTGGGGGAAAAAACAGAATATTCAAATAGGGGAATCTGTTGAGGAAGTGGGGCAGGCATGGAGGTTGAGAGATGAAAGAGAGTATGGAAGGCAAAAAAGTAAACGGATGACTGAAAACAAGGGCAGCAGGGAGTCCGACAGCGAGGAGGGATGCATGGAGGACAAATAACGCAGGGAGCAGCACAGCGGTAGAGAGGAGAAAGAGGAACTGAGGCGCTGAGGAAGGCAGGGTAACATTCACCGTTAGAGCCGATCAATTTCCCGTCCCCTCAATAATAGATGTGACGAGCACGGTGGGCTGTTATCTGTCAGGCTTGACTGACCGAAATACAATCCCCAATGGGAGCCTACACACTCCTACACACACACACATGCACAAGCTTGCACAGACAGTCAAAAAAAAGAAAAAATGAAAAAAAAAAAAGTCTGATTTTCAACACACGTACTTGTAAGAAGTGTAACTTATGTGCTAACCTTGAAGCACATGGTGGCAAAAGAAACAGAGAGATAGAATTTAACACAAAATGGAAATCGTTTGTGTTCCCCAAGGCCTTCGATGTCATCGCCATGGTCACACTCTGATGCGCCGATGTCACTGACGGCCTCATTCATCAAATGAACCTCCTGTCCATTCCACAAGCAAAGATATAAAGCAGCTCCCACCACCGCCGCCGCTTCTCCTCTCACACCCTCGTGTTGTGTCCTTTGATTCTCTCACCCTCCATCTTTCATGGGACACAATGTCATGTCACACACACACACGCGCACGTGTCCAAGGCCTCGCCGTGCAGACGCATGTGCTTTTAACCGTGCTAGCAAGAGCGTGGTGGCGGTATCAACGCACACACACACACTGGCATCAGGTTACCTAACAGCTAGCGGGAACGTCAAGCAGACGGTGGAAGGCAGGCATGTGGAAGAAGCCTCAGCGTGACAGAGCACAACAGGAACAGGCTCTCACTCAGCCCATATCTGTCAGGACCCCCTCGTGTCGCTTTACCCAGATGTGTCACACCAGAACACACACACACTCTCCTCACATTTGCTTTATCTCCAGCTGTTCCCCCTGCAAGTATGTATGTCGAGCGTGGGGGGGAAGGCACTTCGAGGCTTATGATTGTGTGATCAGAGGAGTATCTGTTCATGTGCATTCTTTTGTCTTTGCTGACATTTGCCATATTGCGTGTGTCACGGCGTATCTGCGCAGATGCATGCAAAGAGACGGTGACAAAAGTAGAACGGAGGAACGTGTTAGTGTGTGTGCTGCTGGGACAACTCGGGAACGAATCAACAATTGAAAACATGTCGGTGTGACACACTCAAGAAGACATCAAACACCGTCAAGAAGTGGTAGAGCAGAGCCGATACATACTGAATCCAAAATCAGGGACTGCACCAGGCCAGCTTGGTTTTGGCAGAGAAAATTATTATTAGGTGTTCAGAGACATTTCAACGGGCCGATCGAGAACAAAAAAAATTCAATTTGGAGAGGGTTCAGACATAAACGGCAATAAAATTGATGAGCCAATTTGTGGGAGTCAGCTGAACGTCAGCAGTGTAGTCATCTTCACAGTCTGTGATCATGGATGACAAACACTTGGACAGCAGGCAGAGAGGATGCTGCCACAATGAAAAGCATCTCAAGCACAACCGCTGCAACAGGTGAGCAAACACTGACTCATCAAAGTCATGATAACATGTAATTACTATGTGTGGCTACACCTATGATTTATTTACTCCTGGATAAAGAGAGATGTCAGGCAGCTATAGGAGCAATCCGTTCCTGCTGCGCTGTACTGGAATTTATGCTTGCTGTGGGCTTTTAGACGACGTGTCATTCATGGTTCTAAACAGAGGGGAGCCACGGGAAAGAGTTCCTTGAAACTGCAATTCAAGAGCAATTTCTTAAAGGATCAGTGTGTGGGATTTAGCGGCATCTAGGGGTGAGCTTGCAGATAGCAAACATCTCGCATCACCTTCCCCTTCCAAGTGTGTGGGATAGTGACGAGGTCTGATGATGTCTGAGTTCATCTAAATCACATGTACACATAAATCATCCACCAGCCACCCACCCATATTATTTTCTCCAATGTAGGGACCCACACCCACACCTCTACTCGTCCCTATAGGCAATATTACCCTCTAAATCAGTCGTTCCCAGAGACTGGGTTCATGATACACAGGAAGGTCACAGGAGATTTTATTTGGGTCCCCCAAAAAATATGACTATGGAAGAAATTCTGCTCATTTAATTAAGATTTATATCTGCATCTAATCTTTTATAAAGAATTTAAAGTGTGTATATTGTTTTGCTGATGAGAGTAAAAGACAAGTGCCTTTTAATTCAGCCTAAATACACTTATTTTGCGTTTAGTGGTTCCCAAATTTTTTTTATGGTATGCCCCCCTTCACTTCCCACCCACCCCCATCCTCACCCCATACCGCGATTATTATCCATAATTAACAATAATTGGGGAAACAACTGATTAAAAAAAGAATAGTGAAAATAGTGAAATCGATCAGGTCAGAACGTTGGCATCAGCAAACTCTGATAAGGTGATTCAGAAATGTCAGTAAAAATGGTCAGGAATGTTCATAACTTTTTCCAAGATATATTGATAAGGCCTATTGTGAGTTGGGTCGCAATGGTTTGTGATTTTAAAAAAAATGGGTCACCATTAAAATGTTTTGGATACACTGTTCTAAATTGTGTCAAGCAGTGCAAGCTTTCCAGGTGATTTCCTTATTGTGTGTTGTACTGGTGTAAAGTAAAATCTGGACTTGTAAACTTGGCAGGACGGAGGAATTCAACAGAATTAAATAATCAAAGAAGCTGCGCTGTTGCGCCTTGTGCGTAAATGCACAAGGCAGGTGTCTCTCTTATGAGGGAAACACACCCTATTTCACACCTGTAACCCATCCACTATTAATAAGAATGTTATTCTTTATGACCCAGCACATCCAATCCATGGATTAACCGCAGTGCACCTGGATGTGGTCCATGCATCACTAGCGTGGGAGAACCTAAGGTGGCCATGAAACTCACAAAGACCATTTCTTGAACTGGTGTTTTGTTTGTCTATTCTGGGCTACTTCGGTACGACATGACGGCCTCTGTGTCAGAGAAAAACGGCTAATTCTAAGGTAACAAGAATGCAACATTCCTTAGAATATTAGATTCTCTTTCTGCCATAATATGCCAATAAATCCCCATAAATCTTACACACTGGACCTTTAAAGAGGAACTCCATGTTAAATATTGTTGTTATTTTGCTTTGTTTTTTAGAACTGCACACATCAATACACATACGGTGTGCAAAAATGTTTTTGCTGCTCAAAACTAGCTTGAATGTGCCTCCTTGGATTTGAAAGTACAGAAGTATAGCTAATGCTAAAATATGTTTGTTAGTGAAAATTAAATATATATTGACCCTACTTGACTAGTTACTCTACCATCAGCTAAGCTAGAGAGAACTAACACTTTACTATGCACCCTGACATCTCCTGTCCTCTCTTGGGCCTCCATTGACTCAGCGCCTACAAGTCCCCGCAGTAGCCTTGGGTCCATTTGGCACGGTCACAGCCACAGGTTCAAATTGGCAAGGCTCGATACCTTCATTATCTTCTGGCTCATTATTGTCCCCTTCGATGCATTTTTAAAACATTCTGGCTTGATGTAGAGGCACTTTAAATATTCCCAAATGCAATTTGCATTGTATGACCTTTGCAACAAGATTAAATATATTATTGGTATCCAGTATGTGGTGACACGCAGTCAACCCCTCTCCTGACAGAAATGGATCTGTCAGTATGCATTAAGTTTTAATTCAGCTGATGGTGGCATTGAGTAATCACAATGATATTCAGCTGTTTTGCACAGCAACAGTAGCCTCAACTGGCCTGCACACCCACACAGGTGTTTCCACCATTGTGTCTGATGATTAGATTGAACCGGGATATAATCAAGCACATGTAAAGCCACATCCATTTTTGGAGAAGCAATGAATCATCACAAGGAGAACAATAGGACCAGAAGCGGTGGAATCAGTATTGTATTTGGTGTAGACAAATAGATTTGATATTGTATTTCACAGTTAAGTCCAAGCATGGATCTGCCATGAGCAGGCGATGGTGGGTGATAGCAGCCTGAAAATCAGACAGGATCATCATTTCGTTTCACTGCACTCATTTAGCCTGACACTGTGTTCATTTCAGACAATATCCTGTTCAGTGGTAAATTTTACTTTAAAAAAAATATTGTTTGTCATAGTTGCTGAAACTGTCACTATATCCGGACAGTAGTACACAAGACAGATAATACTCGAGACAATCTAATTCCTCCTGCTAGCAATCCTAATAGAATTTGCAAATATACTCCAAACCTCAACAAAAACATGTTTTCATTAGTGTATAATCACCTGAAAATGAGTCGATGGGTTTTTGTTACCTTCAAATGAGACGTTTATATCTACACAAGGTGTCGGTTCTCTTCCACAGAGTCTTCCATGTTGCACCACTACAGCAGCCCAGAATGGCCAAACCAAACACCGGCTCTAGATACAGCCTTCCACGTTTTCCAGGAACTGCGTGGTCACTATAGGTCCTCCTATAGGAGAGGGTGAGGCAAGGTGTTTGCAATCTGCAAGCTCACCGCTAAAAGCCACAAAATCTGACGCACTGGTCCTTTAACAGTTGTCATTTTTCACTTTTTTTTTCTGTTGCTATTTTGTATGAATGTAGCCAAGCAGCTAGCTTAGCTTAGCTTAGGAAGAGTATGTCCCCATTCTGAGTAGACTGTTTCTCCAGTCAACAGAAACAGACATCAATGGGCACAACACCAGACCTATTTGAATCGCCGAACAAGTCTGAGACGTGGGCAGTGATTCAGAAGTCTGGAACCAGGCTCCGGAGATGACTGCACTCCTTCTGTCTAAAACCTGAGAGGAACCAATTAAGTGAAGACACCTGTGTGGGTTTACCATGGATGAGTAGGGGCTATAATGTAGGCGTTCAGTGATTTTATACGAGACCTTTTTGCTTCTATTCATTTATAGGCTGTTTATAGTTGTTGTGTTCACTACACTGCAGTGTTTCCATGTTTTATGCTCTTCATATGAAAATCACTGGCTCCCAGACATTGAATCAATCTTTTTTTATTTTTAGGGACTCCACTGCAGGCATCATAGTTCAAACTCTGCCTTCATTATTAGTGGATTAATATCTGTGCCTATCTGTGTTCGTCTGTCTGTTCTCACCCTGTAAAAGACTGGCAGCCTGCCCGGGATGTTTCCTGCCTTCTGCCCAGTGCATGCTGGGACAGGCTTTGGCAAACTTATGACCCTTTACAGGCACAACTTGGCATGTTTAATGAATGGTTGTAGCTATACTAGATAAATTATGTTATTCAAAAATACAATCAGCCATGCATCTCTAAACAATGTGAGTCTATGATATTTGCAATACACATTAGACAATACACTAGAAATAAGGGTTTTTTCTGAGGGGGTGGGGTTCTACTCAGAACCATCTGCTTCTGAAGAACCCTCTTCTCAAGAAATGGTTTGTCAAGGGTTCTTTGTAAGACTGAGGGTTCCATTAAAGACCCTTTTCATCGAAAGAACTCTTTTTTGAAAGAAAGATTTCTTCAAAGATTGTTGAAATCCTTGAAGAACTCTTTCACCAAGTGTTCTTTGTACCATAGTATAAACGGGTGCTCTGTAGAACCCCCCGAGGGTGTTCTAAATAAAACCTTGGAATATAAAAAGGGTTACAGTAGAGCCCTCTGAGTGGGTTTTACATAAACCCTTGGAATTTAAAAATGTTCTCTGTGGAGTCTCCTGAGCATGTACTAGAAAAAAACCTCAGGTTCTCTGTAGAACCCCCTGAGTGTACTCTAGAAAAAAAACCTTTGAGTTTAAAAATGTTCCTGGTAGAACCCCCTAGGATGGTTCTGGATAAAACCCTTGGAACATAAAAGGGTTCTTGGTAGAACCCCTGGATGGGGTATTGTTAGTACCCAGGAGGTGGAAAGGTTCTGGATGGAACCCACAAAGAGGGTTCTGGGTGGAACCATTACAACACAGAAGGGCCCTCTGTAAAACCTCTCATAGTTCTGGGTGAAAACCTCTCTTAGATGGTTCTAGGTATAACCTTTTATGCTGGGTTCTAGGTAGAAAAGGGTTCCAAGTAGAACATTTATAAAAGGTTTCCGGAAAAAAAAAATTAGAAACATATGTATCATAAAATAATTAATTATACATTCAATTACTAGAAGCTCCTTTATATTTTCAACTCCTTTCATGTACTATTTCCATTTCTCAGACCAGCATTACTCTGGTTTTTATTAATAGTCTAGCAGTGTGTGTAAAAATAGCTGGAATCAGTGTACAGATACAATATGCTGGGGGGAAAAATATTATTATAATAAAAAAAAAAAAGTATAAAGGCATTTCTAGGCCAGGACCAAGAGAGGAAAACTGCTTCCCAAGAATCAAGCATGACTCCCCAGTGAGCAGCTGGCTCAGTGTAAAGCAGCCCTGCATGTACAAAAGGAAAAAACAAACTACAGTCCACTTGAAGAGAGACAAGTGACAAGACTGTAAAGAACAAACAACCTTTCTGCCTAACACTGTGTACACTGCACCCAGGAACAGATTCTCCATCCAAACCGTGCGCTGTCAAGCTCGAAACATGATTCCAGCATTGTAGCGCTGTGAAGTCCCTGCCATGTAGGCCAAGCCAAAACAAATGTGATGTCAATGCAATAATAAACGAGCTTTGTGTTTGAGTGCGACCATGATAATTAGTCTCAAGACGGTATGTTAGTAGAGAGAAGGCTCATAAAATATAGAGGCCATTTGGCGTGCACTCAAGAACAAATCTGTATTCTAAGAGCGTGGGCTGTTACACTAATGTTCTACATAGTTTAAATCTGGCAGCGGCACAGTCAGAAAACTTTGTTTGGAGGAAAGATGCTGACGGTTCCAGGCATTCGGGGTAGAAAAGATTACTGAGTCAGCGCACGTACGTAGATGCGCACCCTCCCTCAGACACACATATTACACATGCCGACATGCCACACACTCCACTCTCTAAAGAAAATTCCTTTTTGTTGACTCGATTGCCCATGTGCCCGAGAGACCGCACGCATCACCATTCAAGGTTCCTGACAAAATTGGGGTCGCCGCTGAACAGCACAGCAACTCAAGGTCGGGGAGATGATAATGATGTTTATGAAGTCTAAATCCACAAAATAAGATTCCCTCTGTATCTCCCCAAGTGCCTACCTGCCGAGCAAGCCTGCATTGTGACCAAGTGTGAAAGGTCTGGTTCGCAATTTTCAGCTAGAAGCCGTGCCACATTGTGCGGCGAAGCGGGGGGGAAAGCAGGCTGAGGAAAGCACACATAAACCAAAGAATCAGGGGGCTCGTAGTGTGCGTGTGCGTGTGTGCGGGCAGGCAGGTACAGGAGACACATTCCTATAGTTTCACGCGGTGAGTTATAAGATTATTGTCCCGGCACTCCGACAGCAGCAGGGGATGCGGTGACATTTTGACAACACTAATCACCTCATTCTGAACCTGTTTTCCTGTTTGCTCAGGGAAGCGGATAAATCTCCAGCGGCCGGGAGCTGGGAAAACACTGCAGCAAAAATAAAAGGCGTAGCAAAGATCTCTGCTGCCCGTTGGGTGGTCCAAAAGCTCCTGGTGGGCTCTTTGGTTCAATATGCTAGCTGCTTGCTCAAATTGTTACGGTGTGTTTTCACAGCTTCTGCTCAAACAACCCCCCTCTTCTGCCATGACACCCCATTCGGAGAAACGGCAAATACATCTTGGCCATCTCCTGAGGATCTGGCAAATATAAAAAGAAAAGAGACTTTGTATTTCTTTGAACGTTTAAGGCTGTTTTTCCCCTCTCGTCCTTTCATTTCTGTTGCATTAATTATGCATATAAAATGAGACTTTTTGATTAAAGCATCAAAAACACAGCAGTGCAGTTTAAGCATGGATTTTTTTTGGATGGGAAACTTGCCAGGCCTAATTTGAAGAGTGCTTTAATAGCAATCAAACACCAAAAATCAGTGACAGGGAGGCTCAAGTGGTGTTGTTGTAGGAACAAACAGCTGAGCAGCCACGCTTGTACAAGGGATTAAAACTGTTACCGGTTTCATGATAAACCGTGATAAAATTTCTGATTATTATCTGAGTACTAAGTACTGAGTACTGAGTATTATCATTTCAAATTCTAGTTATCATTAAAACTGTGTTTGATTACCAGGCTTTGAAAAACTTGTGCTAAATACTGCCCAGCATCAACCAAAGTTAGCAACAGTCTCCCAGAACAGGCGCAGCGGGGTTATTTTGGGTCAGTGAAAACATCGACATCAAAAAGGACATGATGCTATTTCACTTTGTTGAGAAGTTCAAAACATCATACAGGAATTAAGTGGGAATCAACTAATCTTTTCTAATTAACTTGACCTATAATACTCTCAAATTTTTTAAATTTCTAGTTTTTATTTTCAGACCACTTCACGACTTGTAAACACGAGTTGTTCTGACCCAAAACCTTTTGAGCTGAATTGATGTACAGCTGTCAGTTCACTCAACTTGATAAATTAGGTTTCACAAGAAACTTGATCAGGATATTAGACTTCCCAGCATGCAACTGACTGAGAACTAAAACTCTCTTCAGACTCCTCTGTTCTGTAGTTTGAAGGAAACATAAATGATGGAAACTTCTGTGCCTGTAATACATGTTGAGATGTCTGTTTCTTTTTATAATAATGAAAACAATGCTAGCCGTGATTTAAGTCGCAATCAAATTAATTCCCTGCCCCAGTACACTTAGTTGATTCAACTTAATATCTTAAGCTTATTGAACTTGAATGTTTTCTCAAATTCACTTAACTAAACTCAATTGGTTTAACATTTCCAAACTCATAAGACAACTTTGAACCAGTTATTCAACCCAGTCAGTCAACTCAGTTAACTCACTTTGCCAAGGCAGCAGGGGAACTTAAGTTTTTAAGTTTGAACCAGCTGAAAATGATTCAGTGTTTTCAGTATAAAACTGGATTAAGTTATTTCAGTGTGTGTATCAGTACTTTTTGAACATTTTCAGCAAATTTGAACAATACTGTTGTTATCTTGCCTCCTGGATATCTAGTTCTTGCTTTGTCTGCCAAAGCACTTTCTACACTGTAAAAACCAAAAAGTTGAGAAAACTCAAAATTTCAAGGCACATTACTTCACTTTACTACTACGTTTGAGTTTGGAGCCCAACTCAAAATCTTGTTTTGAAGTTTTGAAAAAGTTCTACTATTAATAACATTTGGTTGACATAATTTGCTTTTCGTCTTAGGATAAACTTGAATCTAAGTTATGAAAACCTCCGAAAACTGTCACTCAAGTGAAAGTGAATAATGGTTAATAATCTCATACTTCTAATTGCAATCATTAAATTTCCAAGCTCACAAATGATGACAAATCAGGTTCACAGCTCACTGTGAACAATTTTTGAAATATACATTTGTTTGGGAAAAGTAAATTATCTCAATAAAACTTTGTTTAGTTTATTTTAAAACTTAATATTTTTGTTTCTGATTCAAAACTCAAAAGTGTGGTGAAGGAAGTTGCCTTGAAATTATGACTTTTGTCAACACTTTGTTAAAGATTCCATAAATATGTCATGATTATACCCTGATAATGCTGACAACTGTGATCATTTTGCTTACTAGAGGCGTGATATGAAATTTTCACACTGTTTCATCTGTAACTCGTGCACTGTGGCTGAAAAGTACATTAAGCAGATCAATGTAGATAATGTAGATAGAGGAATAAAGATGAACGCACATATTTAGTGAATTATATATAAGGCTTTGGAAAAGCAGCCGTGTGCATCGGAGTATGACTGCAACTGACCACCATTACCACAAAAGTGCTCTCGCACACTCTTACATCTACACACATGCGCAGCCTCAACCCCAAAGTGCTTCTACACACCCAATTAGAATTAAATTCTGTGCTCGGTGCTCCTCGGGGCCAGGGTATCGATGATTCATTTTGCGTTTTATCAAAGAAACAGGAGTGCCATTAAAAAGAGATCAGTCAGCCACCAGGCTTGAGGAGTCTGCTTCTAATTGGCCATTCATCAAAAAGCTTTCTCAAGTAGATCGCGGCGCTGAAATATCACGCATGACAACTGAACCGCACTACATTAATTACACTACTGATGAACCCCGTGCTCCGCAGCTCGCCCCCTGTGGTTCCACAGAGACTGGAAGACGCACAGACACAGACACACACACACGCACGCACACACACACACACACACACACACACGCACACATACCTGGACATATGTTCAGACACTCAGAAATAAGAGCTCCACGAGAGTTCTTCCTGAGGGCTGAGGTTCTGCCTAGAACTATTCACTTCTGAAGAACTCTTTTTTTCAAGAAAGGATTTGTCAAATGTTCTTTGCAAGACTAAAGGTTCAAGACTAAAGGTCCCTTTTCAACCACCTTTTCTGGAAGAAAGAGTTCTTAAAGGATTGTTGAAGTCCTTGAAGAACTCTTTCAACAAGGGTTCATAAAGGGTTCTTTGTACCATAACATGAAAAATCTCTGGGTGGTTTTTAGATAAAATGCTTGAAATATGAAAGGGTTCTCGGTAGAACCTCCTTTGGTTTGTTCTAGATGAAACCCATGGAATATAAAAAGGTTCTTGGTAGAACTTCCTGGGTGTGCTCTAGATAAAACCCTTCTAATATAACATGGTTGTGAGCAGAACCCCCTTGGTGGGTTCGAGATAAATCCCTTGGAACATAAAACGGTTCTCAATAGAACCCCCTTGCTGGGTTCTTAATAAAAACCGTGGAAAACAAAAATGTTCTTGGAAGAACCCTCTGAATGTGTTCTAGATAAAACCCCCTTCGTAGGTTCTACATCAAGCCCTTGGAATGTAAAATATTTCTTGGTAGAACCCCATGGGTGGGTTCTTCTATTTGCACCCTTAGAAGGTGGAAATAGAACCACCAGAGAGGGTTCTGGGTGGAACCATTACAGTATAGAAGGGTTCTCTGTAGAACCTCTTACAGCAGGTTCTGTGTGGAACCTCTCACAGATGGTTCTATGTCCAGTATATCCCTTCATGCTGGGTTCTCAGTAGAACCTGAGAAAGTGGAACCTTTATAAAAGGTTCTGACAGGAACCAAAACAGGTTTTCCGATGAGAACACGCCAAAGAACCATTTACGGCTCTTTATCTCTGAGAGTGTCTGCAGCAGATCACAGTGAGATTCAGGCTCACGTAAATGCAGCTCAGTGCATCACACCAAACTAAAAATCATGGTATTTATCAATGTAATTTGACACTGAGATAAGCATGAACAAACATTCCCTTTAGCTTCTGTATTTTTAGCTTCAAAAACCCTCCCCGAGGTGCTGCCATTTCATCTGCTCAATATCATCAGTCAACCTTTAAAAAGAAGCTTTCAACCATTTCACTTCACAGCATGTCCGGCATGTTTTCACAGAGACGGAGCACTGGTTTAAAAAGGTATTGTAGTCACTGTCTCTCACTTGTCTTTGTTCAACTTAGCAGCCATCAGGACACACACAGACGAAGCGTTTTTGAGCTCCATCTCTCTCCTCTCCCCACGTGCGGGGAATTCTCCCTTTCATCCATTTCCTGATGCACTCTAACTAGACAGTTTTCGGTCATGTCCCAGAATTATCCGTGCTAGCTTCCCTCACTCACACACACACATACACACACACACACGCAGAGATACGAACAGCTGCACATCCGCTGACAATTCATCCATCTCTGAATCTCTCATTTTCTGGTTTGAGCATTTTGGTGCTTTTTTTTTTCTCCCCCCTCTGAGCTGCTGGATCAGCTGGGGCCGGGGTTCATCACTAAGCAGTTGCCCAGAGGCCAAGAAACAGAGAGGCAGCCGCTGTTAGCGCGGTTACTGAGCAACTACGGGGTTAAAATGGGCATAAAAAGAGCCACATGTAAGCTTGTTTGCATGTGTGCCCGCGCACGCACACGTTTATCTGCGGTGTTTCCTTTAGGCGCAGGACTGATGAGGAAGGAATCTTCAAAGTAACGGAGTGAAACCCAGATGGCGTTTGATGTGTGGATAATGATTTAGGTAAGGCTAAGCAACACTTTTCTCCACATCCAAGCTCAATAGAAGCCCGAAACTGTTATACAGACTTGAGTGTGAAAACCAGAAATTGAGAGCTTTACGAGGCATGAGAATAGTAGCTCTGAAGTCTGAAGATTGTTCCTAAACTAGCCTGTCTGTGTAAGTACTTTTCATACATCAAGCAGGAAGAGGCGTACAACGGGGGGGCACCTTGTGGGAATCGAACTCGTGCCCTTGCAGACTCTTGTGCGTGTCAGTCCCAGTACAGGAGCTCAGGGCTACGCGCTGCAGCTATCAGTTCATCATTGTCATACAGTAATTCAGTATGTAATGTGCCTCTGAGTCCCTAAGAAGCAGAGGAACAGACACACTGTCTACACGGAGCATGCTAAGCCCAGTCAGTGTCCTGTAGGACCGGCTATTTAACACAGGAATAAGCCAATTATCTTCATGGAGTAGGCAAATTTACAATAGGATTTACTCAATTCCTGCAGGAGTCCTATGTCAGGGGTGGCAGCTTATACTGTAGGTTTCTTTCTGTCATGGCCACACACACACACACACATGCACTGAGAAAGACACACACACACATACGTCTGCAGCTGATGTGATACATGCAGCCATGCAGATGCACATTACCACCAGCCCAAGCAAACACCTACACAGTCACTCTTACCTCAGGCACATGCTGTGTGTGTGTGTGTGTGTTTTTTTCTCCCAGAAATACTTGGCAGGCGTGATAAAGATGAGCCAAAACTCTCGAGTGATAAATAACACAAAGAAATGAGCTACCTCCTGCTCAAGCAAATTTTTCCTTTTCAAAAGCAATTGTTCAGAAAAAATAGTTAATTTCCCGAGTATGATAAATTTAATTCCAAAACGCCGGTTACAGTCATTGGCACCTTTTGTTGCAAAGCTTATTAAAGTCTTCCTAAATTGTGTTAAACCACGGTGAAATTATTTAAGTAGCTGCAGTTTAGTGCTTTCAATTTCACGTGTGCTCATGAATTGAGAAATAGGGACGAGTACATGAAAAGCCAATGAAAGCTGTCAAATTGAAAACTCCTTAAAAAAAAAAAAAAAAAAAATTCCCACCAAAACGAATTACTTCAATGTGAGGTCTGAATAGAGAAAATCTAATTTGACAGTGAATATTATGATTTCAGATTTCTAAAGTGCTAATTGTAGCCTCCTCCATTTCGCTGCAATGAAGTGAGATTTGACCCCCCCAGTTATAGATTCCACCTTCATTATCCTTGTACATGTAGGCCTAAGTAATGCAAGCTGGGCTGTGTGACTGATATGCCTGTTCTTTGATCTGTTCTTCACTTGTACACCTTAGTCCTCCCACCACCATGACTCATGATTTAGAGGAATGCTGTGAGCAGGCTTGTTTTCTAGGCAGATCTCCATACTAAAAAAAAAAAAAAAAAAAAAAAAAAAAAAAAGCCAAAATCCAACATTTAAAAAAAAAAAAAAAGGTTTGACCTGACTTCAGTTATATGGGAAGGACTTCATCTGCTGTCCTGATGTAGAGGACAGAAAGTCAATAAGTCAACCAATATTTTTAGTCCTGTCTGGTAGAGGATTAAAGCTGCAGTATGTAACACTTCTGTCAAAAATGTCTAAAATGTTGCATTATCCCAAATGTTTCCAACAATGCTTAAATCCAGAGAAATACATAATTTATTCAAAATAACCGTGCGTTTCTCACTAGCCGCTAGTAACTGTCAGGAAAACACAGGATACATCAGAGATGTCAGAGAGTGAGGTGGAAGCCAGCGAACGTGACTAAATGTAACGTCAATAAAACTTTAATATTAGCTCCTCCGCAAGCATGATGTCTTTTCCCCAATACAATTTCAATGATTTTTTTGTTAGCATGACAGGAATATCACAATCCCATCACCCCACCCACCACGCAAACATTAAAGAAAAACATGTGAATGAGACAATACAGTTATATTAGGTTATATGAAGGGTTTACCATCAACAAAAAAGCAGTCAATACGGGAGTAAGAGCGATGTACATTTGAAAAAAAAATGGGTTGGTGCAGCCGTTCTGTAACATGAAGTAAATGACCTCAGCATCCCTGAGGGAGATGTTGTCCTGGGGTTGGAACGGTCTAATTGTGGATCCATGACACAGTTAAGATCACCTCCAAAAATTAAAAGATAACTGTTTGGACGGGGAAAGTTACTTAGCAGTTACTTAGCATCATCAAAATTTGGGGCATACACATTCACAGGCAACACTGGTGTCTGCACCGCAAACCTGCAACAATTCAATCCCTGCCATAAATCAGAGACAGTGTTAGAGGGGATTCATTGTATCCTCTTGATCATCAATATAACCACGCCCCTGGCTTTGGAATTAAAAGTGAAGTCCAGTTGCCTACGACAAACTCTGCTACGAATACCATGACCTGGATGACTGAGAACCTTCACAGACAAAAGTGAAGAGAAATACCTGATTTACCTAAGATTTACATCTGAAGTAACCTCTGAGGCACATACTGTATGTGTTTCCTGAATAAAAGCTATGTCTGCGTTTAAGTGTTTGAGATGTGACAAAAGCTTGGATCTTTTCACCTGATGCCCCAAACCCTTTTATATTCCAAGATAAAAATCTAACAGAGGTACAGGGACCTTGGATGAACATGATTTCTGTCTGAGTCATGTCAGACAGACTTTCATAAGCTATGGTGACTGTTTAATAATGAAGACAACTCCCATGATCCTACACTACTTCACACTACAACACTATTAAACTACATCTTTTGTTATTGTTTTAATGGGTTGAAGCCGTGTTAGGCAAGTAACTTAGAAAATGTAATCAATTACTCATTTGCATATTGCTCAATGAAAAAGTTACGGCCTTCAGATGCGGCTGTGTTTAATTGTGAATGAGTAGAGTCCATATGAACACCCACTCGTGTGGTTTATTAACGACCTCCGAAGTGTAAATCTTTGAGTTCATGCGAGTTGACGTGCTTGCTGACATTTTCAGAAATAATAGAGGCAATGAAAGTCATTTTTAGTGGATGGTAAGTTAATATACGCTATTGTTATTTTAGTCTTGTAGTTTAAAAAAAAAATTATTTATTAATATGTCTGAGGAAAATGGGGATGTTCCCAAAGGGCATATTTTTTTCGTTAAGCTTTTGCATTTCCTGCATTACGTTACCTTCTCGCTAGCTTGATAAACTGTTAGCCTCAGCGGCCTCTAGATGCTAACAGTTTTAGCATCCATGTTGCCATTGGCTAATAGGAGTGTTTTCGGGATTTGAACAGCAAGCATATTGTGTACACAATTTCCTAAATCCATTTGAGAGCATCGAGTACATTACTCAAAAGCAAATTAAATCTATTGAATGACTCGTCACATTAGCTACCTGCTCCATCAACAACCCAAAAGCTGCCATGTCCACACGTCAAATATTTTGTATGTAATGTGTAAAAACACAACATTGTGCTTTATAAAGCAGCCAGCTCACAGTTAAGAGATATTTACTCACAGCCAACAGCTAACATTAGCTTAGCCCTGGTGACTGACTGGAGCCAACTTATGCTAAATGAAGGCTTACCAAATGCAGAAGAAGCTATAGCATGGGTAGCTGGTGGCTAAGAAAATACAAGCTAACACGTCCCACAGCAGCCTGTCCTCTGAAGGCAGTGAAAAGAAACTGATATCACCTACGGCTGGGTGATAAAGCTGAAAAATGTATCATGATATAATGTTTAATTTTAGTCTATCAATAATTATTGATATTTTTAATTAAATTTTTTTTTATTAAAGACCAGGGGGGAAATGGTTTATTATGATCACTTCATTTATCAAGGCACACAGCTAAGAAATTTAATCACCCTTTGTTCCTATTGTCCTGGTTCTGTAGTTGTGTCACATGTCAGTGGTGCAACTGAACAGCAGACCTGTTACATGATTGGTTGCATACATGTCACTCATAGCACGCTCCATTATCAAGGGATATGATAGGCTGTGTATAAGCCAGGGTGTATTTTTTATGTGCTTTCATGGCAGTTTGCAATACACATGACTATTGTTTTATCGCCAAGGTCTAATCTCACCCTCCATCAAACTATGAGACAACAACAAAGTAATGAAATTGTAATCTACTTGTTACTGAAAAAAAGTCATCACATCACTGTTACATGTTACTAAGTAATGCATTACTACCCAACACTGGTTTTAAATTCATTCTTTTCTGCTGATTTATGCTCAGGGACCTTGGGAATCTAACCATTTATATAGTGTCTCTTTTCCCTCATACATACACTTGATATTTCTGCACCTGACACGTGCCAACATTGAAATCTCTCCAATAAGATTTGACAATAACACAAGGAAATGTTCAGCATTGTTACCCAGCACTCCATTCCTGGCTCAAATTCAACTTTTCATGAGAAGAAACTAGAAAAAAAAAAAAAGGATTCATTTTAACTCACCACTCCAATACTTCAGCCAGTGGCAGCAAGTCTACACCCATCTCGCACACACAAACAACCAACAGCCATGTAAGCTTTCTCATTCTGTCAGTGTCTGGCTCTCGTGCCCTCTCCCTCTCTCATTTCTACACAGTAAGGTATAAATGTAAATACACAGAAAAACACACACACACACACAACCCGTCACACACATTCAGCCCGGAGCAGCCTCCCGTCTTTCTGTATAATAATGTCTCCAGTGGAGCGAGCTGCCGTACTTTTTTCGCTGGAGTCCTCCTTCATTCCACCCATCCAAACAGCCATCCACAACCGAGCTGGGAGTTGCCTCCACCAATCTAACATCCCACTCTGAAATTCAGTCCACCCCGGCAGTAATACAGACCCCCTGCTGATAGCAGAAAGAGAATGCGCCTCCATACTTTCAATTCTTGTCGAAGGGAGAAAATTGAGGAAAATCAGAATAACGTGTGCCTGCACGTACAACTTTGAGGCTTTTTGAAGACAGTGATTATGTATGACTTTTCTAAGTCTTACGCGAGTGTGTTTCCTCTTTGATCGTGCATACATCCATCCGCACCTGCCTGCATTATCCCGTGAACGCACATAAACAGCGATGTTGGTCTGAGAACAATCAGACCGTGACAGACTCTGCAGCACCATCCCACAGGCCTCTACAGAGGAAAAACACTGCACCGCTAGACATTGCCATTTTCTCTAAATGACCGCCCTCCCTCCCTCCAAACACCACCAGGGAGAGAACGTCTCGGCATAGCTCTGCCCGGGCTGGGGTCAGCGTGTCCGGCTCTAACCTCAGTCTGGGGACGCCTGGGACGCGGCGCTGCCATCGGGAGAGGCTGGGGACACCGCGTTGGGGGGATGATAGGTGAAAAGCGTGAAGGATGTTCAAGCTAAGCTCCACACTTTTCCTGAGAGATGCTTGTTGCGAAACCCTTGGCGAACTCCCCGCCGTCTTAAAAACTCAGCATCAGCAATCATGTGTCTTCACCTCCTTTGATGCATGATCACCATCAAAAGGGCACCGAGGGAAAGGTATAGCACATCATCCCTCACATCTATCTATTCAGAGTTTAAAGGGAGCATCACATATGGATGAAAAATTGCTCGTCAGTCACTTGCCTTGAGTAGGTAATTGGAGATGATATAGTTGAGATTCGGTTCCGCGCAAAGTCACTGCCGAGTCACAGGCTTTTCACTCCCCCTTCAAAAGACTGACAACAGAGGGAAAGTACTCTGGCGAAGGTTTTATACAGCTCATTCCATTTTCCCCGTGCCTGGAAAGCAAGAAGAGGGGAGTAACAAGCAGGATCTGAGGCGACATTAGATCCTGGAAGCTCCTTGTTTCCTTTCCCGCTTGAAACAATCGGAAAGGGAATTCTGCCATTACATTATCTCTGCTCGCGAGGGCCCTGGGGAATGTTCATGTCTTGAGCACTAAGCATTTATTTCCTTGTTCTCCACGAGGATCCCTGGGAGGCCATGTTGTCTGATTCATTTCACTGAATTGTCAGTTAATGAATGGTACGCGTCCGTCGACTGCCACACACTCCGCCGCAACAGAAAAGCCCCCGTGGGTGCGCATCTTGGGGGGCTCTCCCATTCTCATTAGAAGGGAATCAAAAGGAAATAGAGGCTCACTGATCGTTTACCATGTTCCCCGTGTGTGTCTCCCATAGGGGGGGCTGAATGTGAAGCCATCACTTTTCACCATGGAGGGGTGATCAGCATGTTTAGAAGCGTCTCCAACGTCTGCGGGGGCACGTCATTGATGGAGTTTGATTGAGTCTTTAAAAGAAAGTCAGCCAGTGGAGTCTCTGGAACGTAATTAGTAAGTAATCTGTCTCCCTGGCAAAACTTTACAAGACACTCCAGGCAGGAGAGGCAACAAGGGGGAAATGGTTAAAGAAACTCTTCATTCAAGACCTGAATTCAAATTCCGCTCCCCAGCGCATCCTCGAAATCTCTAGTTTCTTTCCTGAGCACATACACCTTTTTTTTTATGTGTCCTTGGTGGTTTCTGCCAGTGATACTCTGTCTTCCCTTCTCTCTCAGTATCCCGCCATCTATCTTGAACTCCTTCCTCTACTGTCGGCCATAATACACAGTAATGTCCGCTAATGGGATTTGGTGTGTCCCTCGCTTGTCACAACTACAGCCCCTCTCTTTCCAGCTTCTATTCTTGAGGCACTTTTATCGCCGGCATAAGTCACTGACTCAGTGCGACCTGTCTGTTTCCCACCACCCCTCCCTCCCCACTTCCTCCCCACTCATTTTCCAGTCTTTCTTCTAATCTCCCCTCATGTTCTGCCCCACCCCTACCTCTGTCCACCTTTCATCTACTCCATCTTCCTCCAATCTAACTGCCCCTCCTCTCCTCCCTTGATGTCTCCCAACCTCTCCCTCTCTCTCTCTCTCATCTCTCCCTATCGCTCTTCGCGGTCCCCATCTGGGTAAATGCAAGAGCTATCTGGTGTAAACAATTACTAACCGAATGCTGACACACAGATTGCCGCGCTCGCTCTCTTAACCACATTAGAAGAGGAGGGAGTGCGTGCCCAATCACTAGTCGTCCGCCTCGTCCTCATTTCTCCCGAGGAAGAAAAAGAACCTTGCTTTGCCATGGCCGGTCCGGAAAAGATTGCAGAAAAGTGCTCATGTAATCAAAGATAGTGCAGCTACACATAGAGATATGCACAGATACACAGAGGGGCACATAAACAAATATACAGTCATGAATTTCACACACATTAAACTGATTGTACCCATAAACCCTGGTGCCACACTCATGTATAATACATGAGCTTTCCACATACATAAACATGTCTCACACTGATCAGAGCCATTACGGTCGCTTAAGGCCCATCATGTGTGTGTGTGCGTGTGTGTTTGTGTGTGCATTAGGGAGCCATTCATGTATCGCACTGGTTTTTATGTATATGTTCAACAAGGGGCTATAAGAGCAAGAGATTTTCCACTTGAGAATTGACCCAGCTCCAAAGATGACTGTATCAAAAGCCGGCTGTGCTCTCTACAACATCAAGAAATTATATATAGATATGGCAGACCCACTTTTCTTGCTCTTACAAAATATAGTACACAGCAGGCTACAATAATCGATATAACCTGAGGAGGCAGGTCATAAATCTAAGCAAATGTATTTCCCAGAAGGGCAATGGATGCTTTCACACAAACACAAACATTATTACATTTGTGCACGGCGTGAAAAAGAATGGGAGCTTTTTATCTTTCTTTTTTTTCCTTCTTTTTTTGCACAAGCACAAGCGCATCACCGACACCCGTGGATGTGAGGCCAAATACTTATTATCATCACCGACTTATAGGGTCGCGTAATAAATGGACGCAATTAAGCCGGGGTTTTGAAGCGACTCGGAGCCGATCAACCTCATTAGAGACGCGCTGAACCGCGGAGAAATTGCGCATACGGGCGGCTTGCAGGTAAAATATTTGCCCCGGGGTGTCGGTGCTCGCTATGTGACAGTCTGTCAGTCGCTGCCCCCCCACCGCCGTCCTTCGGTAACTGCTGCGTGCAGACAGACGGGGAGTGCGCACACGCACGCCGTCTGTTAGGAATCGGGCTCGCACGCGTAAAAATATTGCGCCGGTCCAATTTGCACAAAAAGTGACAGCCCCTTTCTTCTCCTCACCTTGCGATCGGAAGAAAACACGGGCTATGAATCTAGTGGAATCGATTCACGGATCAATAAAAGAATCAATCAATGTATACAGCAGTTATTATGGCGCTGAAATTCCCTCACATAAAAGCACATATGAGTGCGCCAGCGGACAGGTCCTCAATCTCTTTGACCAGGCAGGCGCCCAATTAGGACTATATGTTCAGTGTCATCCATTATGTAATATTTATTAACGTGTAATAACTACAACTCACAGGTCATTTCACATGAAGCTTTAAGAGATGTACTTTTACAAGGATAAAAATCCTTTAAAACCCTTCAGGGTCTCGCAAATACGCACGGAGTCGGTCCGCGGTTAGAATAAACCACATGCAAATATCTCAGTCAAACAATTAAAGGAAACCACAAATTGATATAGAAGTATTTTAAGTGACACGTACCGTGATTGCAATTTAAAAATGCGACCTGGTGGATGCCAAGCAGCGGTGCCAAAGAGCAGGCAGGCAGAGAGAAACGCAATTCCCAAATACCAAGCGAGGGGAAACTAGGTCTGATCTTCAGTCAGCCTGACCGCCGTGCGCAAAAAAAAAAAAAAAAAAAAAATCACACACGCTCACAATGACAGGATTATCTGGCTTCACTCAAATTGAGTGTGAATTTACCTCTGGATGTCGTGTCTCGGTGTGATTGTCTCAAGTTTCTTCCGTCCGTCGCCCGTTCTGCCCGTCAGCCGGTCACAAAACTGAGTCCAAGAAGGACAAACGCTGTTATCGCTCCTCTCTCTCCTCTCCTCTCGTCTCCCTCTCTGTCTCCCCCTCTCCTCTCTCCCTCTCCTTCTCTCTCTTCAATAATAACGTGACTCTTGAAAATCTCTCAGCACGTTTCCACCACCTCTAATTTCCCGGTTTTGTCCCTTTTTCCTCTCTTGATCTCTTCATCCCGGCTCTTTCTCTCGGAAGTGATTAGCCTATTATTGGCATTATGTCCATCATCACTCATAATCACCACCACCCCCTCAACCGCCACCACCACCACCATCCTCTTCATCACCATCATCATGGCATCCGAAAATCAATACGCATTCTAATTAGCATAATATTCATGTGGTGAGGTTTCCTGTGTATTCAGTACATTTTCTTACACTAATTCAATCGGAACTTACTTTGAGACAGTCGTGTCTTTATCAGAGACAAAAGTTCAGCACCACTTTCTTATAAGATGCCCTTTATTAAGGGCTTATATGTTGTAACTATGCCGTAATTAATGGTTAATGAATACTACACTCGTGCTTCATAGATCGGTTATAAGATATTAATAAGCTAGGAAAAACATTACACAGCTTTAGGTCGCCAGGTTATTTAGACATTGAAATGCCCCATGAGTATTTATTAATACACCTGCTAAAAAGAGGTCACTATATGAGGACATACAGTATACTGCAAGGTGCTACAGCAACACTGATAATACTACAGTGTAAGACACTTAAAAACAACTCTTGGTACCAATTTCTAATGAGGCACCCCTTATAAAGACTTTATATGCTGTAACTAATGACTTAATTAAGCGTTGATAAATAGTATACTCTTGCTTTAAAGCTATAACGTGTAGCATTTCTACACTAGAATGTCTAAAAATGCTTACATATATGTTTTGTACTTGCATTAACTCAGATGTTTCCAACGATGTTCAAATGCAGAGGAATCCGTTATTTATTTAAGGTAAGGTGCATTTCCTGCTAATCGTTGCTAGCTTGTTGCTATAACTTCCAGGAAAATATGGGATACATCAGAGAGCGAGGAAGGAGGTCGGCGAACATGACTAAACGTAACATGAATAAAACTTCAATATCACCTCGTCTATGAACATGATTTCTTCCCGAGTCATGTCAGATATTCATCAGATTGTTTAAAAGTCAAGAAAACAACTCCCATCATCTCACGCCACTTCACAATGTCATCAAACTATGTGTTTTGTTGTTGTTTTAATGTGAAAGAAACCCATAGTGAGATATTTTACATATTGTGTGTATAAAGATTGAAGATTTAAGTGTTAACAGGATTTGACATTAACCCCAGACGCCACAGAAAGTTATTCTACTGCGAGTCCTGACCAACACAACGTTACAGCCCCACAAACATCCTGATATCTTTGCGCCTTTTAGCACAATATTCTATGAAAACAGCAAACAGTACTCATCCCCAGTTAACTACTGATATGACACAGCTACCAAAGTATACGTTTGCTAAGCTTACTCAAACTGCTAGCATCATCCTTATTGAAAAACCAGATACACAAAAGACAGACTGAGAAGAAATGGCAATTAAAGTTTAGGAGTCAAGCTTAAGCTATAATATGTAACATTTATGTATTAAAATGTCTAAAAACATGAGAAATATGTTATATATTTTGTTGAGTTATGTACTGAGATTATCCCAAGTGTTTCCAATGTCCATAATTTATGCATTTCCGTTGCTATGTCTGATACATCAGGGAGTGAGTAAGGAAGTCATGGGGCCCATGACTAAACATAACATGAATAAACTTTGTTATTACCTCATGTATGAACATGATTCCTGCCTGAGTCATGTCAGATAGATTTTCTTTATATAGTGATTGTTTAAAAATGAAAAACAACAACAACAAAAAACTTCAATAACCACACACCACTTCATGATGTGGCAGAAATTACATATTGTGTGTTCAAGTCAGTTTAATTTGTGTAGCACCAAATCAGAACAGAAGTTACACTATATTGCCAAAAGTATCAGGACATCTGCTTTTACACGCACATGAACTTTAATGACATCCCATTCTTAATCCGTAGGGTTTAATATCGAGTTGGCCACCCTTTGCAGCTATGACAGCTTCAACTCTTCTGGGCTTTCCACAAGGTTTAGGAGTGTGTTTATGGGAATTTTTGACCATTCTTCCAGAAGTGCATTTGTGAGGTCAGGCACTGATGTAGGACCAGAAGGCCTGGCTCGCAGTTTCCGCTCTAATTCATCCCAAAGGTGTTCTATCAGGTTGAGGTCAGGACTCTGTGCAGGCCAGTTAAGTTCCTCCACACCAAACTGGCTCATCCATGTCTTTATGGACCTTGCTTTGTGCACTGGTGCGTAGCCATGTTGGAACAGGAAGGGACCATCCCCAAACTGTTCCCACAAAGTTGGGAGCATGAAATTGTCAAAATGTCTTGGCATGCTGAAGCATTAAGAGTTCCTTTCACCGGAACTAAGGGGCCAAGCCCAACCCTTGAAAAACAACCCCACAACATAATCCCCCCTCCACCAAACTTTACACTTGGCACAATGCAGTCAGGCAAGTACCGTTCTCCTGGCAACCGCCAAACCCAGACTCATCCATCAGATTGCCAGACAGAGAAGTGTGATTCGTCACTCCAGAGAACACATCTTCACTGCTCCAGAGTCCAGTGGCGGCATGCTTTACACTGCAGCTGACGCTTTGCATTGCACTTGGTGATGTAAGGCTTGGATGCAGCTGCTCGGCCATTGAAACCCAATCCATGAAACTCTCTACGCACTGTTCTTGAGCTAATTTGAAGGCCACATGAAGTTTTGAGGTGTGTAGCTATTGACTCTGCAGAAAGTTGGCGACTTCTGCGCACTGTGTGCCTCAGCATGCACTGACCCCCGCTCTGTGATTTTACGTGGCCTACCACTTCATGGCTGAGTTGCTGTTGTTCCCAATCGCTTCCACTTTGTTATAATACCACTAACAGTTGACCGTGGAATATTTAGGAGCGAGGAAATTTCACGAATGGACTTATTGCACAGGTGGCAACCTATCACGGTACCACGCTTTAATTCAGTGAGCTCCTGAGAGCTACACATTCTTTCACAAATGTTTATAGAAGCAGTCCGCATGCCTAGGTGCTTGATTTTATACACCTGTGGCCATGGAAGTGATTGGAACACTTGAATTCAATGATTTGGAGGGGTGTCCTCATACTTTTGTCAATATAGTGTATCTCAGGGCACGTTTTCATATAGAGCAGGTCTTGACTGTCCTCTTTATAATATTAGGTAATTTTTTATTTTTTATTTATTTTTTTTTTTTCAATAGTGGGCAGCCATCTGCTGGGACCAGTTTGAGGAGTTAAATGGAAGAAGGAAGTGGCTAGAATATGACAAATCTAAGGATGTAATGTACTGCAGCGTGTGCCGTCGGTTTCTTTGACTAGTCTAACTCGTATTTTACTGGAACCAGTGCCTCAGGAAACATCACATCACAACTCATGAGAAGAGTGGACAACACAAGTGTAACAGTTAAGGAAGGATGTGTCAAGTGGCGTTAAACATATTTAAATTCTCTCACATTTAAACAATAACAGAAGATTAAGTTTGATGATGCTGCGAGGTGTTGTGGGATCATGGGAGTTGTTTTCGTCACCTTTAACCAACCACCATATGATGAAAATCTACCTGACATGACTCGGGGCAGAAATCATGTTCATGGACGAGGTAATATTAAAATTTAAATTCACGTTACGTTCACTCTGACATAGCTATTGTATCCTGTGTTTTCCTCGTAGTTATAGCAACACCTAGCAGGAAACACACCATTACCTTGAATAAGATATGGATTTCATAAGTTTACATTGGGGCCAACAAAAATGTATGGATGAGTACTTAAAAATGTTGCCTTCCTTCACTGCTTAATCAGATAAGTTAGTGAATTTTGGGTTGCATGGCTTATTATAAATGCATATTTTTCTCATCTTTCCAGTGGTTATTAACTAATATACAGAGAATTATTGACTGATTTATTAACATTAATGATTATTTCTTTCAGCTTGTAAACACTTAGTAAAGGGGGTCGTATTAAAAAGTGGTCCCAGATGTTCTTTTAAAAGTCTTCTTACTACACTACCTCATTCTCTGATAACTTGATACTTAGAGTACAGCTATAAAGCTTCAGTAAATAATTCATTAACCATTAATTAAGCAATGGGTTGAAAAGAATAAACCCTTTAAAAAGGGAGTTTTGTTAGAAAGTGGTACCAAAAGTTCCTTTTTAAAAGTTTTCTTATTCTAGTATCTCATTCTCTGATAATCCAGTACTTGTTAATGTCTTATTAAGCCGCTATAAAGCTTTAGTTTTATTAGAAAGTTGTTTTTAAAACCGTCCTGTTGAATTGTGAGTGTTCCTGCAGTGACGTGTTATCATCATGATTAGTTACAATATAGTGACCTCCTCCTATAGTTTCGGGAACTTTTAATCCCTCTCTTATTTCATTACCACAATATTTAAGGGAAAGGTTTTTGACCATTTCAGTGCACTTACAGGGCTATGGAACAATGTGACATGGATGTAAACATGTACAATTTAAAATATCGTAAAAATTCCACATGGCATCTTTAATACACATTCCTCTGTGGACAAAAGTGGTACAAAAAGCTCTTTTTAAAACTGTCCTGTTGAATTATGAGTGTTCCTGTAGACGTGTTGTATATGTCATTATTATCATATAGTGACCTCTCATAGTGACCTCCTCTTGTAGTTTTGGGAACTTTTAATCTCTTAAACTTTAAATCTCTCTGTTATTATTATTCCATTGCCACAATATTTAAAGGTACGTTTTTTTGACCATATTAGTGCAGTAATAGGGCTATGGAACAAGGCTTTTACATTTAAGACCCCATTTTTGACATGGATATACATGCATAATTCAAAATGTCATAAAATTCTACATGGCATCTTAACTACACATTCCTCATTGAACCAAAATCACACTTTTGTTGAAACCTTGGTATTGCATCGAAATCTTGTCCCTTTTGACAGATCCCTTTTCAACAGGGCCACCATCATAATCATTAACACCATCATTATCAACTCTGAGCCATCACCTGATTACCGCGCGACGATAACATTATTATATTCCTGTTAATCAGACCATCTTTATCATCGTTGTGGTCCTATTTCAAAAAGCTATTACCTCCATCCTTATCACTTAAGAGCAAATTATACCTCGCCATCTCCACACACATCCCCGCACACACATTTCATTAGGCTGATCTATCCTCCTCAGTCATTACACATGCTGTAAGTCTCCTATCTTCAGTCTACAGTGTACTTGTAGATTGACTCCACCAGAAGCCCTTTGAAGAACAGAGGGAGAGAGGGAGGGGAGGGGGGGACATATGTGTGACCATTGGAATAGTAAAAGAGAGGGACTGCTCCTTCTCTATTATAGAAACACAGTAGAACAGGGCCAGGCAGACGACAGAGCATGAAAGGACTGATTTATCCACCAGGGACTCTCAATGTGTGTGCGTGTGTGTGTGTGCGTGAGAGAGAGAGAGAGAGAGAGAAAGAGAGAAAGGGAGGAAGCAAGAGAAAAAGAGGGGGAGCAGTGTGTACTTGCCTGTTTTGCTCTCTTTATTATTGAACGACGGAGCCGGTGTGTACATTATTAAATTGACTGTATACATCTGTGTGTGTGTGTTTGTGTTTGTGTGTGATCCTTTGTGCGAGCTTCTTCTTCTCCTCCTCTTCCCCCAGCCAGAGAGCATGTCTGCCTGGATGTGCCGCACTTTGCTGCAGCCTGGAGAGTCAGTTTTGCCATACATGTGTTTGGCAGGCAAAGTCATGCTGGCCAGGCAGCAGAACCAGGCTGGATGTACTGTACACAGCACCAGAAAACACGCTTTTAGGCTTTTAGGAGCTGTGTAAAGAGACAACTTGTGCCACAACAAGCTGGAGGGTTTAGTGTGCTGCAAATTCAGCCTGTGTCTGTGTCAGGCCAATTCTTTCTTTGCTGTACAGTTTATGATCTAGAAAAAAAACATGTGTTATTCAGGTTAAAAGGATCAGTTCACTTAAAATAGCATTACAAAAAAGAAACATGTTTTCTCACTGACCCCTTGTGGTATCTCGCCATTCAGATAGGCTTTTATTTGCTCAGGTTTTGACAAACCCATGTCCAGATTTCTGCCACTTCCATAACAGAAGGGATGTGAGTGGAATTTAGTTTATGAAAAGGGGCATTTACAAAATGTAACAGTCTTTCCAGAAAATTCTGCAAATGTAAGATTTATATCTGCAGTACACCTTTCTATAAAGATTTTTTTAGGAAATAAAAGCAATGAGATGGCCTGTTAACTAAACCTACATGACTTTATTTCTCATTTATAAAGTTTTGACATTTATAAAGCATCAAGATAATATTGGTTGATGCAAAAATGCCAGTAAAAATGGTCAGGAATGCTCATTTATGCACATAACTCTAATAAGGCTTATTGGGACTTAGGTAGTGATGATTTGTCATTTCAAAAAATAAGGTCCCCAGGAAAATAAAGTTTGGGAAACACTGCTTTGGATAATCCACACTGTGATCACTTTTTAATGCCACACTACCAAGCTGGCTCTTGGGATGTTGGTCCTTTGGTCCACCAGTGTAGTCCAGACAGCAATATCATTCTTGATAACTATCGGATGGATTGGCACGAAATATCTTACAGGCACTTGTGATCCCCAAGGGCCAGTATGTGAAAACTTTTAATCTTGATCAGAATGATCTGGATTGGTTTAAGTCTCAAATTTGGGTATTTCAAAACTACGAGATGTGATCCTGATCCTACGAAATTGGGATACAGATTTGGTAATCCAATCCTACCCAGAATGTTATTTTGATCAAATGTTATTTTGGGTGGGACAAAACTCCAAGGTAGAAATTAGGATACTTTGATGCTAAAAATCAGGATGATCCTGATCTCACTGGAAAAGGTGGATTCAGCACGGATTTAAGATGTATGTAGAGACGTGTAAGGCTTATGGGAGGTATTAAATTGTCCTTTCATTCATTTCTCAGATACACATCATTTCAAAACAATATCTATTCTAAATTTGTGAAAATGGGTCGGTGCAAAAAATTTCACATTTCTTCCTCCACAAGTACAATGTGGAAGACAATTCTCACCTGCATCATGCTGAAGGGATGCAAGGTTCCTCACTGCGGTGGAAGCCCCAAGTAGATAACTGATCCATCACTGGCAGCACTGCAACCAGACAGTTCGGCTGGATGGTCAATGAGAGACGCTCTTGTGAACTATTATTTAATTGGGGTCTTTTGATCAATAAAAAACAGTAGTATGCTGACAAAACAGCTTGTGTTTTTTTTTAATCCATTAATAATGCACCTCCCAACAACTTTGCATGACTGTCTTAATGAAATGTTACTTTGATCCGGCCTCCGAATCTAGATTATGTAATCCTGATCTTGTGGTATCTGGATCAGAATGATCCTATCTGAAAATTCTCTGGAAACCCAGGACAAAACTACAAGATGGGTTTTATTTGGGGTAGCAAAAAAAGGGATAATTCTGATTTAGATTACTAGTTTTGAAATACTGGCCCCAGTGGATGGATCCTAATGACTTTAGTGATCTTCTGACTTTTCTTCTATTGCCACCATGAGATTGACATTTATTATACAGAGTGAAATATCTTGACAGCTATTGGATCGATTGCCATGAAATGTGCTACAGACTCAACGTCCCCAGGGGATGAATCTTAATGAACTTCAGTGATCTCCCGACTTTTCTGCTAGAGCGTGGGTCTTCAACAGGGGGTCTATGATCCTGAGGGGGTCCTCAAACTTAATGGGAGGGGTGTCCCCAAATTAAAATTATGGCAAAAGCTACCAAACCAACTAAATTCATGTGTGACACCTACTATATCCACAACGGCAAACTAATTAGCTTTGTTTTATTGAAGCATGTTGGCCAATTAGCTGCATTATTATTACAAGTGTAGCCTCCAGACACTTTTGTGAGCCATAATGAATCATTCTGTAACTTCACAAGCAAGAGACTTGGATGTAGGCCTACCCTACAGCACAGAAACAACCAGTGATTAGCCATGGTGCTGGCTTATCAGCTATGGATAGCCTAATGCATCGGATGCACCAGGGTTTAATGTGAAAGATGCAAGTGCATCAATTCAGACGGCCTGTATCAGTAAAAAGTTGAATGTGAATCAGAAAAAATTGATGCAGCACCAGCATATCTATATGTATCTCATGAGGATGTGCACATGTTTCATTTTTGCCATCAATGAACTGCTGCTGTAACTTTCCTCCATTTTCTCTCTCCTCCTGCCTCTGCCTGCACCACTCTCGCTGGACGCCTGCTGCTTCGCTCACACAAAACAAGCGCTCCCTCCTCCCTCTCCTGTCTCTCCTCTTCATTTCCTCAAAAGACACAGCGAAAGAACTGATGTTGCACCGCATCACACCACCAAACTTTCATAACATGTAAATGTGGAATAACTTTGGGTTTTATAAGAAGGATGAGAAACGCTGCTGCAAATCATTAACGCAAAACGTGTCGGACGGCAGTGTACAGAGTCACGAGTCTCCCTGCCCACAGAGATGTCATGTGACGGGGAGCACAAGTAACACATAACATCACTGTTCCTCCACACCTCACTTCTGCTACACGGTCAAATTCAATCAAAACCACAGCACTCTTCATATGAAAAACAGATCAGCAGGTCATCTTATTGCAAAAATACATTTTAAACAGTTTTAAAATCTGTTCACAGATTCTCATTCAGGCTACAGTATCTGATTTACAAATGACATTCCTAATAAGATGTTAACACCGCTGTAATGTCCCTTTGTCTCTCTCTACTGTATCTGGATTTAATAAAACTATCAGGGTTTCTTCTTGCAAACGATAGTGCCCTACAAATATAGCATGAATAGAATTCTAATGTAAAGATTCACACATTGCACCATATCGTATTGCATCATGACAGGGCTGAACCGTATCATACCGAATTGTTAACTATTTAAAAGTTTCTGAGGTGCATTATTTAATTGAATATGTACCAAGATGTGCATCAAATCAGTCTCAGTCAGTGAGATACACACCCCTAGCTGTGGGTAAGCACAAACAAGTGAAGACCCAAAAGTATTCAATGCAATATGTAGTAGGAGGTCGCTGCTACATCTCTCTATCGGCTGAGGGGTGCAATCAGCAAAACAAAGTTTTCACTTTCTATTCAGTGAAAGTCATTAGGACAAAAACTGAATTTGTCAAATACTTTGGTTTGTGACCAAATACCTGCAGCATTCATGACATTCCCATCAGCTGTGTGTTTAAAGCTATTAGCAAATGTTAGCATGCTAACAGGCTAAACTAAGAGGGTGACGATGGTAAATATCATACCTGCTGAGCATGTTGGAATACTGATGTTAGCATTTAAGTAACCTAAGCGCAGCAGTGCAAAATGCTCAGGCCACACAGGCTGCATATATCTGTGCATGACAGCTGCCTCGCTGAATTGCTGCGGCTCGCACACCTGTGGTGTCTACACAGGCCGTGTTTCAGCTGCACTGCTGCTGCTCCAAACCCTATCTTTCTATACTGAGTTTGCAGAAGAGTTTCAAAGAAAAAAAAAAGCGAGCAGCAACCAGAAAACAGTGTGATTTTTCTCCAGAAGGGTGCGAGGGAGGGAAAGAGAAAAAGAGAGCACACAGATTTTTTTTTTCCTGTCTGTGACATATTCTACAGATATAGACACTGAAACTGAAGTGAGAGGTGGAATGTAGCTAATCTAACTATGAATAGATCACTTTCACTTGTGTTTGTGTTGCACTGTAGACAATCATCAAGCGCCTATATTTTCCTGATGATAATCATCGCATGGAAAATATAGGCAAGACTCCAAATCCTGATATTGAACATTGTCATTCTGTGGGGGTTGTGACGGTCAAAAAATGTATCCAATTTCTTTCACAATGTAGGCTTATGAGGGAAAAATCATGCTCTTGAGCCGCAGTGCATCACGTGACGTTGTCATTACAGGGTTTGGCCACTATGTCAAATTGGCTTCAAAGCCCGGCGCCCCTTCCGGAGGTTTAGAACCATCACAGATGGTTAGCCACTCGGTAGCCACCTCGTTCGGCCACCTCACTCCACCTCCTTGCCCATTTTTGGATTAGCTGGGAGTTAACCGAGTCAGGCGCTGCCAAGATGGCGACGGCCAGAGCCACCACACTGTGAGCTTCACAACGGCTCTTCAGAGACCTATTCTGTAGACTCTATGTCAGCAGTGAGGTCTGCGGATTAACAGGATAACCACCACCGCCGTAACTATGGATACTCGGTGTCCAATACACACTATGCTTTGTAGTGTTTGATCTTGTTGCCTTGTCCCCCCGTCTTGTATGGCCATGGAGGCCATCTCTGATCATACGAAATGAGCGTTTATCAAAAACAAACTCAAAATTCATCACTATCTGTGTGCCAACAGGAAAGACCTAGCAGCAGATGTAAAAGCTTCCATGAACTGGGAGAGGGATGAATCTTTTTTTTTTCGCATGTGAATCAGTGTTAGAGCACCAAAACTGATATTTATGTAAGTGGCAGTATCAGAGATAATTATTAGTGAACTCAGAAAAGCTATCAGAGGAAGCTGGTGTGATGTTAAAATCTCAATTGCTGTGTCAATATGCCCGCAGTCTGATGCTGAGCTGCTCTTTAACCCCCATAGAGAGCTAAAACAACCATAAAAATCAAACACATCTTCACACGTACATTCATGTTCACACATGCGTTCGTGCTCATTTATCCGCTAATCCCATGACTCCTTCCAGACGCTGTATTTTTGTGCACGAACCAGCATGTGTGTGTGTGTGTGCAGGCTGACAGCATGTGTGTGTTTTGAAGGCCACTGTCATGCGTTGGGAAGCAGGGAGGAGGGGGCACTCCCTGCGGCAACCAGGAGCTTTGATCCCAGTATATCTTCCAGTCATCTATCAGTATATGAGATCCACAGGGAGCGGAGAGACAGACCGCGCTGGCATATGCACAGCGAAGACAGAGAACCAGTGATGGTATGTAGAGTGACAGTGGAGGCAGCACGGCGATGGATGCATCAGATAGGCAAGCAGGTGGGCAAATAGACAGAAAGTGTGCTCACTGCAACAGGAACATGCAGCTTTGCTTCATAGATAGATGGACACGAGGACAGACAGGCAGAGTGACAGATAGCATGAGGATAACAGACGGCTGGACAGATGCATGATGGTGCTGCGGATCCACGGTGAGACACCGGCCAGGTATAGCGTCTAATAGCACGGCACTCAGACAGATACGGACAGCTGCCGCACGCTATAGTCCAAGTCGAGCGGAGACGGACAGATGCCCTTCTCCCAGCTGGAAAGATGCTGCACCTCTGCACACACACACACACAAACACACACACACACACACTCAGCTCGTCCTCCTCCCTTCTCCACCTGTCTGCTCCTTGCTGTCAGGGAGCCAGACAGGAGGTGATGTTTGCTCCCTCAGGCACTGTCATCTTCTCTTTTTCTCCACTCCTCACTCATGTCTCCTTCCCCTCTCTTTTCCTTCCCTGCTCCCTCCTTTCCTTTTAATTTCCTTTTTTTTGGCGTGGCGTTTGCCATTTAAAGTGCTGCCCTCGAAATATTATTACGGACAGACAGCATCGAGTGGGTTGCATATTTGTGTGTCTGTGGTGGCGGTGGCGAGAGTCCAGGTATGAATATGACAGGGGCTTTGTGCCAGGGAGGGTGCACGAGGGATTGTGTGAATGCAAATGACCATATATGGATGCATTGTTATTTAGCTTTTCTTCCTGCCTGCTTTTTTTCCTCTGTCACTCATCCAACTGGCAAAGGATCTTTTAGCGAACGATATCAGCCTTTGAACGGCTGTTAACGATCAGCAAAAGAGAGAAAGATGCAGTTTGAGAGAAGGAGAAGGGCAGAAGGAGGTGAAGGAGCCGCTGTGCCACGCTAAATCTGGACATCGCTCCTTCACACAGGCCCGTTGGAAAATATTCATAGAATAGCATTACTGTGTGTCTGATATAGCAGGTTTTAGCAGCCCAGCTGGTCCCATTTGCATATAGTAGGATTGTTGAGTCCAATTGGCAAGTGCTGTTTTTCTGCATGAAGGCAAACATTCACATACCTGAAAATATTTGCTAGGAGACTTTTTTTATGCTTAGAATATGAATAGAAATTGTATTTGTTAGAGCTGACATGTTTTTTTACCAGCAACATTTGTCATTTAAACTGACAGCCAATATGAAGCGTGGCCTCCTACCTATAAATATCTCTTTCGTTATCAGAAAAAGAAAGAAAAGAGGAAAGATTCAAACTATTTGTTGGCTTCAGAGCATAAGGCATATTCTCATCCTGTTAAAGCTATGGTATGTCAAATCTGTGCTTAAAAATGTCTAAAAATGATAGATATATCTTCTAGATTTTCCCAAGTTGCATACTTACAATTCCCCAAATGTTTTCATCAATCTTAACTTGCCAGCCATTGCTAACTAGTTGCTAGTTGCTATAACTTCCGGTAAAACACAGGATCAATTGTATATGTTGGAGTGAGGAAGGAACTTGAGCTGCGACAATTAATTGGCAATCAATTTGATAATCAGTTTGGGTAATTTTTGAAGAAAAAAAAGTCAAAATTCTCTACGTCCTCTTGGGTTTTGGAAAACATTGGTCAACATTTTTTGCCATTTTCCAACATTTTATAGACAAACAACTATTAATAGATTAATCGAGAAAATAATCAACTGATTGATCGACTATAAAAATAATTGTTAGTTGCAGCCCAACTATGGTGGTTAACAACTCCCATGATCCTACACCACTTTGTGGCATCGTCAAACTACATCTTTTGTCATTGATTTAATGTGAGAGAGCCCTCTAGTGGCAGAATTAACATACTGTGGGTTTAAGTTGTTGTGGCTAACATGTTGGCAAATTATTGGCTACATAAACATAAAGGTGATACAGAACAGTACAAGGAATTATTTGTAGTCACGCCTGTTCATCTGACATATGGCCAGCTGTGTTTTTAGTATACTGGGTTGGTATTCTTGTTTTGAAGCTGCAATGCTTCACTGTGTTCACCAGCTAGCTGCTAACTTGCCTGCATGCCGGGCATACAGGGGGTTTAACAGAGCTTTTACACTGAAAACAGCTGCCTGATGCATTCAGAAACAGCATAGTCTGACTCACCAGATGTACACTGTGGGCATGAGCCTGCCATTGGGCACCTATTTCAACTGACATCCACTGTGTGTTACCTTTTTTCAATATCCTTGTCACACTGGGAAACAACAACAACCTCCTACGCTGAAAATGACATGTTACCTCTTGAGGCGCTAAAATTATGAGCCTAAACAAGCTAACAGCTGTTATCTTTTCTTTTACGCAGATTTAGCCATTTCAATGCTCAGGCTCGCCTCTCCAAGTGAAAATGATCACTCTATACTAGTAGTAAACAATTCATCACTGCACTTCTGGGCTTTGTGTCGCCCAAGACTCCTGGACTTTCCCCCTATAGCAGAATGATCCTGTGTGGAATCAGACCTTTGTCCAGTGCTGACACAGTGCTGTGGAGGTCTGGTTATGTGAGACTGGAGACAGCACTGATGAGAGCTGCGAGAGTGAACGGAAAAATTTGAGCTGCAGACTGTAAAACCAAAGCAATGAGCTAGAAGACGCTGAAATGCTTGATCCGAGGGGAACTGCAGAGTCAGGTGATAAATAATAATTCCCCAAGGCCGTGTTCCATCAGCATAGTTATGTGCATTTTGAAGTATCACACTTAAACTTAAAAAATAAAGTTCCTCATTTGTAGTTTTTTTTTTTGTTTGTTTGTTTTTAAAAAAAAAAAGAGTTAATGGCTTTATTTAAAGATAGAAACATTTTTTCTGAATAAGTTCTGACATAGTGAACATTTATCTCACATGGCTGATCAGCTGCCCTGCAATGAACTGGCGACTTGTCCAGAGTGAACCCCGCCTCTCGCCCAGTGTCAGCTGGGATAGGCTCCAGCCCTCCCATGACTCGTCAGGATAAGTGGTTACGGACGATGGATGGACGGATGGACGGATGGACTGGTCAGCTGTCTCCACAACAAAAGTCTCCTTGAGATGGCTCTATAGTACATCCATGATCGCTCCACACAGATCTGATGGAACCTTCCTCAGAAATATCAGATTTCCGTCATGTTTCCTACTTTGTTTTCACTGTTTGAGGTTCAGCTGGCACTCTTTTAATTGCAACATCTTGTTGTGTGTTCCTCTTCTGCAATGGTATGATGGTTTTCCATCTGGAGAACTGGCACCACCTACTGCTTTATCTCAATGACACAATTCCTAATTATCACACAACGGGATCCGACGGAAACAAGCATTCACTGACATTTTCATTTGCCAATTTACTTGAAAATTGAGTTAGAATTTGTGATATAAATTTGGATGGAAACATGGTCGGAGTGATCCCATTCACATTACATGTGGTTATATTTTTCAGTTGTTAGTATTAAGATGTTGATGAGTGCAGCTTTAAAGAATTTGTGTATTTTGTCAACCTGGATCCAAAATGGAACCAGCTTTTGCAGCTGTTGCATTAATTCTGTCATACACACGACTGCAGATCACCCATTATATGAATGTTTTTCTTCTTTACTTCAGTATTGGCCATGTTAACATGGATAAAAACAGTGCAATTCAGACACCAAATGTATTATTTACATTTGAATTTGTTTTGGCCCTAAAAGAAGAATAATTAAATGATCAAAAACTCCATTTAGTCGTTTTTCCACACAGGGGAGAATCCTGTTGTAACCATTTCCCCCCACGTACCCTTCGATTTTTTAATTTGTTTTTCAATCCAGAAAAGGATTAGTGACCCGAGATCATTACTGAACTACAGCAGAGCAATTGGCCTCGAAATATTTTGGGAACCTGTTTTTCTTTGAGCAGACTACTCTGTTGGTTTGACTGAATACGTTTAAGCTGTCATTTGTCTGTGCACAGTAAGTTCAGTTGATGTTCCATGACCCATTTGATCCATCTCCAAGCAACACGCATGTTAATTCCAGCTTGTTGTAGACATTATTGTGCATTTTGATGCTGAAACAGGCACCTGTTCCTGTTTAAATCTGCTCAGGTTTTCATGCCAAGCTTCCAATTTCTTTTTACCAGTGACTGGTGATTTCTTATATTCTCAGTTAACTGTTGCAAATTCTTCAAATTCTACAAAACCAGTCCTCTCAGCCATCTGACTGTACCAAATCCAGCTTTTGTGGCAGGCGATTCCAAACTTTTCAACGCTGTAGTTACTGTAGTTTCTCAAAAGGCCAAAACGTAACTTGGCTCATTCCCAGTTCCCGTGTTCTTGGAATTGGCCAGGATTCTGAGCGGATTCGGCACTATATTTAGATCTGATGAAATGCTGTTGAACCTCAGCCCCGTCACCATACACTTTGTGTCATCACGTATCAGAAAATAAAAATAGTGATTTTATTTCTGGCTTGCTAATGACTACAGTATTTAATGAAGTTTGGCTCCCTTTTAACAGACTGTGAATCACACATTTCTAACGAATGCCAAGGTCATCGCAGAAATATTCAAATTCAGTATTTATCTAAAAAACAGTGGTGGAAGAATTATATATAGTATATGTACCCTACTGTGAAAATATTCGACTGCATGTAAAAGTCCTGAATTCAAAACTTTCTGTAAGTATTTAAGTATCATCAGCAAAATATACTTGAAAGTAAAAGAACTCATTGTGCAGTAAAATGGTCCCTGTCAGTGTTTTACTGTTACATCTAATGTTTCTGGATTATTAATACTGCTGCATTAATGCATATGTTGCATTTTACTGCAGCAGATGTTTAAAGTTGAGCTCAATACAACTACTTTATATACTGTTTGGTAGTTTAATCTACGGCAATGCATCATGATCTATGAGATCATCATATGTTCATAGCGTTGCCGTCCTGTGAGAAGTCGACTTTTCATGAGCTCAGAAATCGGTGCTGTTTTCAGCTTTGTGACGATGCATTTTTCTGCTAATCCAAGAGGGCTTTTAAATCGTTTATTTAGCTTAAGAAGTGGGACAATTTTCTCAACCCATAAAGGAACACTTAATCCTTTAGTAAGTAAAGCTGTCAGACGAATGTAGTGGAGTAAAGAGAGCAATATTTACTTCTGAGGTGTAGTGTGAGTAGAGGTATGAAGTTGTATAAACCGGACATGCTCAAATAAAGTACAAGTACCTTGGATTTGTACTTAAGTATGATACTTTTAGATTCATGGGAGCAAAATCACATAAAAATGTGTGTGATTTGCACATTCATCTATTTAATTATTCTGTTGGATAATTTAGCCTTTTCTTTGCTTAATTATTGTGTAATAATATTATTACTTTATTACTACTGCTGTTTTATAAATCAGTATTTAGGGCCTAAATACTGATTCTGTACTGTCCTATCATTCCAGACCGTACAGAAGTTAATTCCAGATGCCTCTTCTTTTGTGATGTATTGTATTTGTGTTGTTACTGTATTGTATTTTGAAAACTAGCTTGATACTCTACTCCCACACAACACCTACACATATAAATTAAAAAGATCAGGGCAGGAATTATTATCATGGCCAAACTGCCAGTAGATGCCCTGGAGTCTGACAACAATGCCACTTCTGGAATGAACTACCCACACAGTCAGATTTGTCCTGTTTTGAACTTTAAAGCCAACTTTAAACCAACTCATGTTACCCAGAGTCTCCGTCATCACGTTGGACACCAACAGTGGCAAGAAACTCGCACTCCCATGTGTAACCATAAACAATAACAGCTAACCCGCTAGCTAGCTAACATTAGCTAACAATTAACATTACGTGATAAAGCTAAACACTGTTCTGTTTAAGTATTAATAGAATCCTTTTCTATTGGTAAACATAATGTTCAAATCCCCCCCTATGCGGAGTCTGCATGTTCTCCTTGTGGGTTCTCTCCGGGTACTCCGGCTTCCTCCCACAGTCCAAAGACATGCAGCATAATAAGTTAACTGATAACTCCAAAATTGCCCGTAGATGTGACTGTGAGCGTGAGTGGTTGTTTGTCTCTATGTGTCACCGTGAGATGAAGTGGTGACTTGTCCAGGGTGCACCCCGCCTCTCACACAATGTCAGCTGGGATAGGCTCCAGCCCCCACCCGTCAAGGATAAGCGATCAAACACAATGGATGGATGGAATAAGGAAAATAGGTATGTGAATATTTCCTTACTTGAGATTTTGTCAGTTCATTTTGTTTATTTTGTCGCAGATCACACACATCACGCAGATTTCATCTTATCACTTTTAACCACAGCTGTCTTGTGTCAACTGATACGCTATAAAACATCCATTCTGAACCATCACTCCTTTGACTCAGGCACCCAACAACACAGCAAGATGACATTTTAACTTGTTAATTTAAACTACGAACATACATAGAGTTTATGTGAGATCTGGTGTGTTGCTACTTTACCAGGACCGAGCAGGAAGCATCAAATTAGGTAGCTACTTTGATAACAGCCAGAATAATCCTCAAATACTATCTCTCTCTCTCTCTCTCTCTCTCACGCACACACACACACACACACACACACACACACACACACACGATAGACAGTGAATTAACAGTGTAATGTCTGTTTAATGTGCATCTATCGTATCCACCAAAAAGAATGGATGTTAGTTTCTCAAGTTAGGTCCTGTGTGTTTCTGTGGACACATGAGGAATTTTTTAATACATCATATTTATTAAAGGGAGTTTGGCGTAGTGTTTTCCCTGTAGAGCAAAGGGAGCTTTAGTTTAATATAAACAGCTAATACTGTACGTGTAATCTTTAACATTCTGTCACGACTACAGAAACAAGGTTACTGCGAAACTATGATAAGGTTGTGTGACACTGACTGCAGTTAATTATCGGTTTGATTAATATTTCACAGTCTAAAAATGAATATTTATCACTGACTAATTGTACAAATACTGTTGCTGTACTAATACTAATTATCACCTGTTGTTATTACACTATTGATTTTGGCCTTGTCCTACATTTTGGCTGCCGTGCCCAAAACAAATTTGTATTTCTCAAAGGCCAAAGTGGCCTTGCCCTAAAAAAAACGGCCCGAAACATCATGACCTCACAAATCAGGACGGGGCGGGAAAAATGTGCTGGTGTCAATTAATCAAGGCCTTGATGGGATTTAATATGCCACCTCACAACCCAGAGTTGAAGGCCCCATAAACTTGGAGTGCACAGCATATTTTTAAGTAGTCTAGGAATGCTTGCTCAGGATCATTTTAGTGTGATAGCGAACATCTGTTTAGACAAAACTTAAATGACCCCTTTTTCTGTCTGAGCTGCAAGAAGCACAGATGCAATTTCAGGTCTTTTTTTTTTTTCTTCACACCCACAAACTGCACGAAAGTAGCAGAAAAGTCGAGCTATATGTGATGATATCGACACAATAAAGAACAAACTTTTCAATTTGCATGTTAGATATAATAGCCTATTAGCTGTAACTTGTTTGCTGTGTAGATTATTATACTGTTAATCAAAGAAAAGTACACACACACACAAACACAAACACACACCACTACTATCTGAATCTGACAGTAAGTCGGCAGTGACATTATGTTGATGTTAAAGCAGGACAACAATCACTTAATTGGTCAATAAATTACATAGATAATTACTTGATGGATATTAGTGGTGTCAGTGAGCATATTAATTTGTAGTGTGCATGCTGGAGACCAAATATGCCCGGCACCCAGATGCCAGCTGCGTACCAGCTGGATCTCAAATGCAAAATAACCAAAAAGAAGTCAAACTGAGCCTACGAGCAGAAGATGTTGCAAAGATCAGCAGCAGCTCCAACAGAGCACAAAAACCAGGTAAAGCACCCCGTCCGCCGGCTAAATCAGCCTAATTTAAGCCGCTACAGCGAGCGTAACATTTTCCAGCACCTTGAGGGCTACAGAGAGCTTTCTTAACTCGCCTTGTAAGTTGATTTTATGGCAGGTTAAATACCCCCTTTCATCGATCATGCATGGAATGAATCTAATCCATCAAAATTCTTCTTTAAACTTAATCTCATGACTTCAATCTGGCAATAATTTATTGTGCGCGGTCCCAGACTGAAATTGAATGAGGTGGGAAAAAAAAAAAGAAAAAAAGTGCACATTCGCTCCGGGACTGATGCATCGGAGACCCCCGGCGGTTAAGTTCATGTTTTTTTCTGTTTCTGTTCATTTCTAATTATTGCTTCTGATCAATTTTACATTGAATCAGTTCATGATCACATCACTTCAGATAAGCTGTGTTTCAAGGTTGTTCAATTTTCCACCGAAATAAACTGAGTTAATGATTTTTTTTTAATGGAGTGTTAAGTAGCGTGAAACTCATATGCAGTGTTCCTGAGTCCTGTTGCTAGGCATATTTCTTCCTCGCATTCAGTCATCCAATTGTTTTATTCAATCTCGCACCTTGCCTAGGAAGCACATGTACACTCAAGGACCTGCTCAGCCTAAAAGAACACTCGCTTGTTTTTTTTATCCAAGGTTTCTCTATGAGTCAATTCATCTTCTCTTACCTCTAATTTGATTACTTTTGCTTTTTTTGTGAAGCAGTGAGTTTGACAAGGTTGTTGAGAAGAAAGCCCCGATGCTCCAAACGTTCCCACTACACAAGGCAACACCTGATAAATAAGACGTTATCGCAGGTAGTTTCATACATTACAGAACCTGGATTTTTGAGCTGACCTTGTGCATTATCATGACAGGAGTCATTGCAGGGGAATTTTCAGAGATTAAACACACTCTTCTGGACTCTTTCCCCGCTGTCAAATATCCGCTAAACCCTGGCGTTACCTTCACTTCTCCGTGGCCGGGCTCCTTCGAAGGCCACCTGTTCTGCATCTTCCAGCAGCTCCAGGCCAGTGGCTGTGCAGGAGTCGTGCCAGCGATGGCGGTGTCTGTTGCCTCTCTCCTGGCCAGCTCACAACCGGCTCCCATGGTGAAGGAAGGCTGCACAGCCTGGCCTCCAGGACCACTGCCCAAACAACAGGAGAGGAGCTCTGTCAAATGAGCCTGAGCCTGTGGAGATGCAGCTGCAGACTTTTTGTGGGCTGGCGGAGCTGAAAGAATGAAGATGGTCAACTTTGACCCGGTTTCACCTTATTTAAAGGTCAAATTTGAGAGTTTAATACAGAAAAATCTGGGGCGTGAGCAGAAATAAACAAGCTGCCACTTCTGCTGTTGCAGTCTGACTTCAAGTGTTGTACAATCATGCTGTTGCTAAAGAATTTCACATTTTAACTGTTTTTATTTGAGCTTTTGCCAAGAAAAATGTCCTAGGACTCCTGGAGAACCTGCTACATGTTGAAATAGTCAGATTTTTAAAAAATGAGTTTTCTTAGATAGTATTTTGATATGCTAATTGCCAAAACCAGGCTCACAGGGCTTCCACAAACCTCATGAAATAATTTTCATTTTAATAAAGCTGTATGAAATCCTCATCCTCTGTCTAAAACCATACTCTCTGCATAGTGTCCTTGCCACAACTCGGCATGTTTAAGACTTTTTATTAAATTGAGGAGCTGAATTTGCAGTATAATTAAAATTGAAGAAAAGATTCTGAATTTGTTTATTTGTAATCCTAAATTTGCTCGTTCTGAAGAGTTGTGTTGGCTCGGGTTTAATTACTACTCATAACATTAAAGATCAGGGTTTGCATGAATCTAGTACATCTGAGTGTAAAAAACTGTTTAAAAATATCCACGCTTAAACTTGACTTGAGTGCCTTGCTACTCTCAGAAACACCATTGACAAAATTTCCTCCACCTCACTAATGTGGAGGTTGGACAAAAGTGGTGCGTCATTGTGATTTTGACGCCCAAAGCCATACATGTCATAAACAGCTTCACACGTTTTGCCACTGATACATTTTTGCATGACCTACTGGACCTTCAGTCGTCAGAGGGGGAAAATGCTGATCATGAACAATCTAATTGTATGTGCGTCAGAGTCAGAAAACCCAGGGGTGTAGTGCTATTTGTACTGAAGCGCACCTGTGACGTGCGCATGCATGCACACGCAGTAGTGAGTTGTCACCGCAGCTACAACCCCGGGCACTGTGGTCAATCAGAGGAACAGGCACATCATAAGAGTTAACATTGTGATTAACAGCGGATGGCATGTGTATGGGAAATAAGTAGGAGATACGCTGTGTGCGCAGTTCCACACAAGGCACAGCAGTGCAACTTCATTGATATTTAAATGTTTCCTCTGTTCTGTCAAGTTTATATGTAGTTTTGAGTTTTGCTGCTTAAATGTCTCATAATAATAATAGAAATAAAACTGAGAGCAGCCTCTCTAAACATTAGTAAATCATAAAGAAAACACTCAATACAACAACAAATAAAGAAACCACCTGGAAAGCTTATGCTGCTCGACATCATTTATAAGATAATATAGCCTACAGGGACCAGTAGATGTGCGGGTGTGGGTCTCGAAATCAGAGAATTAATACATTCGGGAGGGTGAAGGTTTGAGGATTTATGCGTACATGCAGGTTTGGATGAACTCACAGCCCATCTGCACTTCACTAATGTGCACACTTAAGTTGTTGCCCATTTCAGGTCATGTAACCACTGTTGCTATAGTTACAAATTTATTAACATTAGTCAACTGTACCTAAACACAATATCAAATCCTAGACTGACTTCATGAATAGTTTTTTTTTTTTTTTTAAATCATTTTAAGAATATTGCAGTCCACAGTCCACATGAGTTCTCATTCTTTCTCTCTGTAAATGTCTCAGAGCTCTCAAAAGCTGGAAAAAGATGTCTCTCACTCCAAGAACTGTGCTTTATCCGATCAGGGCCATACACTTTAGTGTTAATTCAATCTTCAAGCGCTTTTAAAAAAAAAACACAGATTATGCGAACTGCGAATATCATATTTTCTCACTTGAAAAAAAAGTGGGTGAGTGTCACTCTGGAGAACTCCAGCAGCACTACGCTTATGGTATCAATAAAGTTTTTATCAAATCCCATTCCTACTTTTACATGGGAGATAAGAGTGTGCACACTTTTGTAGTCATTCATGGTGTTGTACTCATTTATACAAAGTGACAGGTATAGCTGAGTAAAAAATGAAAGCTTGGTAGAGAAGTTAAAATCCCTGCCTGCTTTCTCACCACTGTACACGGGGCCAAGCACTGCATACAGTGGTATGTGTGTCTGACGCAGCCCTTCTAATTCCCAAGTCAGAAAGGTGAAGGGGGGAGCATTTTTTAGATGCTCTTCGACAATCCGACAAGCACTTCACCTGAAGTGTACTGACACCTTAACAACTATCATGTGGAGGCTGGACAAAAGTGGTGCATCATTGTAATTTTGTCTCCCGAGGGCTGTGCCATAAACAATTTCACACTGGGGTTTTGACACTGACGTCCACATTCACATGGGCTACTGTGTCTTCAGCCGTCAGAGGGGGAAATTACTGACCCTGAAGGATCCAATCTATGCTTCAGTGTCATGAAAACGGTGTGTTCAGTTTGTCTATACCACAGAATGATGCAACACAAGAGCAACTTTTCTGCAGTCGATCACATTTTGCAAAAATAAAACATATTTGTTTGCAGCACAAAGACGAGGGTTGGGTACCGAATTCTGTATTTTTAAGGGTACCGACCAAATTACACTGGTACTACTAAACACTGGTTCATGTTAAATCACTTGGTGCCAAATTTTAGAGAGCAACTCAGAGTACAGAGAGAAATAGACAGCGACATCACCCCTGCAGCTTGTTCAAGTCGCAGTGAGTGGGGGAAATGGCGAGACGAAAGCAGTCGCCAGAGTAGTTAAACCTTTCAAAACTCAACACAGACAACACATCTAACCAAACACAAAATACAGTGTGTCTGAAAGCTTAAAAGTGTACAGCTACCATCTGCAGCCAGCGCTTGAAAACTCAACTCTACAGAAAACTTCAAGTGAGACATCTTCAACTTCTTCGACATCTTCAAAATCTCGTTGTATTTTTGGGGGTGATTGGGCTTTTTTCACTGCTGTTAGCTTAGCATTTTTATTAGCAATACCCAACACTCAGCCACTAGCTGCGTCCAGATTCCTTACCAACATGCTATTTAGCATGCCACAAAGGTACGATGCCCAAAACCACTAAAGATGAAATATTACAGTATGCAAGGGATGGGTTTGGGAAGTAAGGAGGGATTTTTATTTTTGTGTGG
>JAJHUR010079801.1:0-14743 GCA_027495735.1 Lutjanus campechanus | reverse complement strand
GTTGGCAGCCGCAGGAAGGATTTTAAATCCCCAGACAGGAGAGATCTTCTCGTTCTCCTCCTGGCTGGAAGTCCAACGTCCGAAAGCAGCCACATTTCTGAGATGATGCAAGAGCATGTGTGGCTGCCCGTGGTCTGCATTGCAGCTCCTGCTTCCACACTCAGCGTCTTTCTCTCTCTTTCTCGCTCGCTGGCTCTCTTCTAAATGTGCTGATGGTTTAATATACTGTGTACTATCACCGTCTGTTTATTCTTCTCTTTGTAAAGAGCAACGTGATTCTTAGCATCAGTATTCTCCCAGTCACCTCACTGCTTCGGGGGGGTTATTCCTTATGAATGATTAACACTACAGTTCTGTGTAGACTACACATCAACACAAGGAGTAATGGTGACACACAATCAGAGGCAGAGGCACAGTATTCCAGCTTTTGATTTACGATACATGTTCTTTTTTCTTTTTTATACGCTATATTACTTGTCAGTCTGTTATCCTCAGTAGATGGCGATCTGCATGACCCCAGCTTTAAGAAGCAGAGAGGAGTACCAGCACTGAAGCTAAGCAATGTGCTGCTGTGGACAAACAAAAGGTATTTTAGCTACGTAAAAAAAGGATCCAGCTAAAAAAAAAAATCAATCGCTATATTTAAATATTTTCACAGCTTTATCTTGCTGTCAGACAGCCTCTTCTGTGGGAAAACTGACGTTATATAAGTCAAATGTCACTCTCCCCCAATCAACTTAACTCCATGGGTGAAATCAGTGATTTTACCTCAGAGAACGTGTGAGTTGCTGGTCTGCCTCGGTCTGAATCCGTTGGTTCGTTTGTGTTGTAGTTTGACTTTGGTGAATCTGAACTAACTTTTTAAAATGTCAAAGTGACACAATAACACAAACTAGGGCTACACAATTTGGTGAAAAACAATACTTCAGTTATTTTGACAGATATTGCAATCGTGATATGTTCTGCAATTAGTGGGAATGGTCATATTTGCTTAACGGTTTCATTTTCAGTGAACAACACTTAAAATCATGATAATGTGACATTTCTTGGGGTCTGTACCAATCAAACTTGTTTTCTTGCATTTGTAGACCAGACATTTGCTGCAGCTCTGAGGTACCTCATTATATTATAATTCTGTTTTCTCACACATTTTCGCTTTATGAAAATTGCAGCTTTTGCAATGTTGATATTGCATTTGGCCATGTTGCATAATTTTGATTAATTGTGCAGTCAGAACACACCAGCAACTCCTGGGGTCTGCGAGTTAAACTTACTAATATCAGCTATGGAGTCTGGGTGGTTTGAAGAGAAACATATTTGGCTTCTAACATGGCAGTGTCCTGTTGGAGAAGGCTCTGACACGCAAAGAAAGTGGTGAAATCTTCTAAATATAGCGTACACTTTAACTGATCAGTTTTTTGGTTTTGTTTTGTTTTTAAGGTGGAACTTTTTTAAGTGGATGGGGTCAGCAACAAAGGTATTTTCGCCACTTCAGAAAGGTCCACCTGAAAGAATCAATATCATTTTAAGTGTACGTTATATTTAGAATATTGTCACTGCTTTCTTTACCTTGCCTTCAGACAGCCTTTTCCAATTGAAAACCACTGTCATGTAAGTTAGATATCGCTCTTTCCAAACCAACCAAACTCCGTAATTTCACCTTGCAGAACACAGGAGTTACTGTCCTATTAATGCCTCGATCGGTTAGTTTGTTTGTGTTATTATTTGACTGGTGATTCCAAACCAACCCTTAAAAAAATTAATTATTTTGCCCAGGGAGTTTGGTTCGCTCGGAGAGAGCGATATTTTGGCTTATATAGCAGCGGTTTTCCGTCAGAAAAGGCTGTCTGATGGCAAAGTAAAGCTGTGAAAATATTCTGATTATAGCGTACACGTGAACTGATTTTGTTTAGTCTTTTTAGTTCATCCTTTTTAGGTGGCTAAAATACATTTTGTTGGTGACCCTGTCCACAGCAGTTCATTGCTTAGCTTCCATACTGGTGCTCCTCTCTGCTTCTCCAAACTGGGAGTGTGCCGACCTCCATCTACTGCAGTTACAACACTGACTATGTCTAAGTACCTCATACAATCCCACATGAAATAATCCAAACTGTCCCTTTAACTCGGTAGTATTTCATACAGCACAACTGCAAGCTAACAAATTGCTTATTTTGCATGTTTGGCTGCAGTTTACTCACTCAGCGATTTTCTGAAGAGATTATATTCCTTTAATTTCTCTCTAAATAAGGACCGCTGTGAGGATATTCACCCCCCGTGGGTTTCCCCAGGGCGCTTCACAGTCTCCTTCCTGATCCTGTCGTTGAACGCTCTCTGAAGGCCTCCTGTCCCTTTAAATCTTTTATAAGCATTACACAACAGGTCCAGTGGCACACAAGCAACAAACAACCCGAAAAAGAAAACTGACAGGGGTTGGGTTGAGCCAGCCAGGCGAAGGAACCAGACACCTACGGACAGACAGGCCTGACTCTGATCAGAGTCGTCACTGTGGCTACAGTGCAAACACACACACACACACACACATATGTACGTAGCCTCATACACCCTCACACACAAACATCTGACGCCTGATAAGAACTTGTGAGTGCTGTGGGGATTACTGGGAGAATCAAAGTAAATCGCATGTGATGTTTGGAGGCCGGGGCTTGGCTTCCCTCATTTGGCTTTAATCAGGTTCAAGACGAGTTGTCATTGTAAACATGAATAAATGAAGGCAGGCTGCGTGTGTGTGTGAGTGTGTTTGAGGCAAGACAATGAATTATCAGTGGTGTTTTCACCTGCATGCAAAAAGTAAAGGAATTAGATGTTAGAAACGGTTCAGTAGTTTTTAAGGCCTGACGCTGATACCGATATTAGGGAGTAAAACTATTCTGATATCAATATATCTGCTGATATACTTTATCTGGAAACAAACAAAAGTATAACTGTATTCCATTACAGGTTACAGATAAAACAGACGTGATCCGATTACAATTATATTCAGTAAAAATGGGGATTGTTAGTAGGAGTACAATCTTAAAATAAAGAATTATATACTACTATGCACAGTGCACACAAAGTTACCAATTCTTTGTCATGGCCTCTAATGAAAAAATGCTTCACTGGCTGGGAAATTCACAATTTTTGGCTCTAAATTAATCAATCAGCAGGACAAGCTAATAAACCTAATAACAAACATAAAACACTTAGAGCTGCAACGATTAATCTGTTGTTAATTGACTTTTAAATTAATTTCCATCTAGTTCTTTACTCCTCAGACAGTAAACTGAATATTTATGAGTTGTGGACAAAACAAGACATTTGAGGACATTTTATGGACTAAACAGCTGATTAATTTATTGAGAAAATGATCAATAGAAGAATCAATAGTGAAAATAATCATTACAAGAAGAAATTGACTTGACATACGTCTTTTTTATTTCATATGAAATTATGAATAATACTATTTTTTCCCCCCATGACTTGTTAGACTTGTTAGATTTGTTGGACTTTTTTCACTAAATGCAACTCAAACTTTGCTGTCATCTTTTCAAAACTGTCGAAAATTCTAATAGTTTAAGATGATCAATGTTTATTCTCTCCTCTAGGAGAGTCTAACAGCTTTGCTGGTTTTAAATCCAAGATGAAAGCGTCACTAAAGTCAACCCTGTACCCATCACACACAAAAAACACGTTGTTGTTGTGTCTTAATGTTGTGGTTTTATTGTTGTGGTGGTGTCACATTGTTGTGAAATCTTGTTGTTGCTGAAGTTGTTGTATCGTGAATATGCTCTGCCTCATGATTGTGTTTTTATGTAACGGTGTCAGGTTTGTTTAGCTGAGACGTTCTTCACTGTTTCCTGCTCAGAGATTACAGATGAAACTTAGCTTAAAGCTAACTCTGGTACAGTTACTGCAAGTACTGTTTTTAAAAAATATACATAAAATGCTGCTTATAAAACTAAAACATATTAAAAACAATTACATTATGTTCATATCAGCACATACTGGACGACATTATTAGCAGTCGAGGGCCGATATCAGCTGGTAATATCAGCTAACTGATATATATCAGTCTGGCTCTTGTAGTTTTGTACTTTGTTGAGGCACTTGGCAACAAGTCAGTGAACTGGCCACTACCTGTCCTTGCCCCACCCTCTCTCAGTGTATTGTGGCTGCGTGTGTGCGTCATGGCTCCAGCGATTGACTGCCACTTCCTTGCTTTTTTCCCCCCCTGTAGTTGCCGGAGAGCAGCGGGCTCATCATCCTCGCTATTCTGCCGAGCAACAGAGAGGAGAGGGGACTCGCCGGGGTCTGGAGCTGATGCAGGTGAGCCTGTATGCGAAACACAGACATACAGCGGCAGAGTTTTTGTATGTGTGTGTGTGTTTGTGTGTCTCTCTCTCTTCTTGTTTGGCCCTTCACGCATCCGCGAAGCTTTGGATCAAGTATCAGATCAGTCGTGTGGGCGTGTTAGAGAAATAGATTGAGAGAGCAGCGAGGAGAGAGGTGTTCTGGTGCTTTCTCAGTGGTTTTCCATTACATCTCTCTCTCACACACACACACGCGCACACAAACACACACACAAACACACACACAAACACACACTCCCTTCATCTGCTTCGCTCTGCTCTAAAACAGGGCAGTGAATCAAACTTCTTTTCTGGGCACGAGCCTAAACCATCCCAGAGTGTTTTACGTTCCACAGTCTCAAGATGCTGTCAGGCTTCACTGAAACATCACCTTTGTGCAGCCAAAAAAAAGAAGATAGAGACAAACCAAATTTAACGCTTACTGTGCCCATTACTAATTCATGCATCAGCGTAATGGAGACCAATGAGGCGTTGTCTAAAAAATTAATTGTTCCATTTGCAAATGGTTTAAGTCTCCAGATGAAGACTTAGTAGGACAATGCCTCTAGCAGCAGCTGTTATCTTCTTCAGTGTCCTCTCACAGATCTGATTTAAGTCAACCTTGCCAGGCATATTTGTGTCACATTATCGTGGGTGTTTGGTTAATGCATAATTCATATCTGCAAACAGAATATGTGATTAATAGTTTTTATATTTCTTAAGTTACAATTACTTAAATTCAACTTCTCTATAAAAGAGACATCTTTGAGCACCGCGCCTCTCCTTATCTGACTCCAGGTTATAAGTGATAAAAGATATCTACATAAATACGTGTTTAAAGCTGGGTTGCACCAACAATGATTAGTTTTTAAACCTCATTAAATGATAGTTTAACTCTTAATTATGTTGCACCAAACTTTTAAACAACGTTAAAATTAAGAAAGATTACATTTAAACCTGTTTTACTCTAAATGTAGTTCCTCGAAGGAACGTAGGACGAGTTTTACGATGCGTCTCTTCTTTGTTTCACTCCAGTTGATCGATTAAAAAAAGTCAGTCAGTTGCTCTCAGTTTGTCTCTTTTTCTTACTATGCTGTTGTCCGTTTCTTAGTCTTCTGTTATTAGGCGATTTTGCTCCAGTAATTCGGCCAACAAGTTTTTCTCAAAGGAAGAGAAATTAGAGATTCTCTGTCTAACCATCAGGAGTAGGCTAAGTAAGCTCCTGTGCATACAACATAACCAAAATGTGTTTGAGTAAACATATAACGTCAAGCATACTTTTGTACAAATAAACAGCAGTTTGCATCTTTTCGGACACACTGTTCAGTCACTTCCTCCTCACCAGTTGAAGACACGTAACCATGGCAACAGTGAACTAATTTAAAAAATATATCACACCTAGTAAAGTTACATTCAAACTGAAGCGTAGCTGATGTTACACAGAGCTGCGCTGGTCGCTGTCTGCTCTTGTCTGTTACGTTGTTCATCGTCATTACTGCATTGCATTGTGGGATATATTTGCGAGTGTAGTGCCCAGTGCTTGCACACTTTCAGATGCAGCTAAAATAATGTTTTGTTTACTTTTTCCTAGCAAACAGTATAACATTTTGTTTACATTTAAGATAGCAAGTAAACAGTGTAACATTTTGCTGATTCTGAAGTTAGCAAGTAAACAGTGTAACTTTTCAGCTCGCTAGCAAACAATATAACATATTGTTAACTTTTTAAGCTAGCTGACAAACAATATAATGCTTTGTTTACTCTTTGGCAAACTGGCAAACAATATAACGTTTTGTTTTCTCTTTAGCTAGCGAACAATGTAGCAATTTGTTGCAGAATACAGGGCAGCTGAAAGTCCTCATCTCCACTCATCTCAATATTAATTAAACTCTCTTTCATTTCAGTTTACAAACTAAACGAAGATTAGTTTTTAATTGTGCAGCAGAGCTCTGCTCAATTTTAAATCTGGATTTACTCATTGTGAACCTTGTGTTGTTAAACTCTGATTAAAACTATTTTTTAGATTAAATTAGTCTTTGTTGGCGCAACCAAGTCTGTTAAATGTCGACTAATAGTTGTAATTCATAACTCATCTTTCCCCTTGAAAATAACAAATCCCGTAATTGAAATATTCCAATCAGAACATTTGCATGTGTTGCAGCCTCCGAGGTCTGGGCTTTTCTCTCAGGCTGCTGCCAGATCACTAACTGCTTCACATCTACAGGATCTTTTCTCGGCTCTGTAATAACGACAACACATGCAGATATCAAGCTAGATGTGTGTCTGCTGCTGCATCTGAACCACTTACGTCCTCTAAAAATATCTTTCTGTTTCACTTAGTCGAGCTGAAATGTTGCCTGGTCGTACCACAACTGTTATAATTGTCTTTTGCTAATTGTTTTCCTCTATTCTCTTCTATTATTAATGTTGTTTTCCATTATTTTTTTTAGATTCAGTGTGTTTTACACCACAGAAGGCTGCCTTCTGTCAGAAGTGCCCCCCTTGGAAGCTGGTTTCAGATGGTGGCTTAGAGTATTGTCATCTATCTAGCACCATTTGAAATCAGTGTTCTTGGGGTGGGAAGTGTGTTTCACTGTCCAGGCAGCGGGCGACTGTGAAGTGTCACAACGGGCCAAAGAGACAACCTCACCTGGAAACCATCGGCTCCCCGAAGCACCACTCGCCGGGCTTCAAACCACCCGTCCACAAGCTCTTTGTCCTCAATCCAAGGTTGACCGATTTCTTTTGGTGTTCAGAGTCTGCTTTTGTTTCTAGCACCATTTGAAATCGGTTACAGTGAAGGACAGATCTCATCTTACCTTGAGGAGGATTTTGCAGCTGTAGTGAGATTTTGTCACATCACACTCACATCAGCCTCTGAAGTTCTCCAACCAACCCGCACCTCTCGACGATATCTAGACTGATGTTTGCAGTGGAAGACGATGTGTTCAGATCTTGCAAGGAGTTTTTAACCGATTATAAAACAGTCTCACTTTAATACTGATGCCTCTACATGACTTATATATATAATGAGAAGATGAGAGGCTGTTCCTATATAATTAATCTTAATGTCTGCCATCGGGTCGGATTCTTCTTGAAATCAGATTATTTAGGCCTGTGCTCTACCAACTGAGCTAAACGACCGCCCCAATAATTTAATTTTTTATATTCATTTTGTGGTTATGGGGGTGGAAACACTACAGCTTTTGTGCACACAGGCTTCCATAATCAAATTATTGAAGTTCCTAGTAGTACGTTTCAGTAAAAGTCTCTACGATGTGAGTAAAAGTCCTGCATTTTATTTAAAGGAGCAATATGCAGCAATTGCGTGTGCAAACGTGTACTGCAGTCTAAATAGTAAGTTAGAGCCATAGATAGTATATTAATTAGGTTGAAATCCTCTTTAATATACCATCTATGGTTGAAGCGAGTTGTTTTTTCCCCACCAGGCAGCTCAGGCAGGCTGCACGAACACTGCAGGATCGCAGGACGCACGCATCATTGTAAATCGACAATAAGAAGTGACGACGAGTCCTACGCCGTAAGTTGATCAACTGTTTCTAAGTGGAAATTGTTCATGTAAATCCTGTGCACATGCTGGAGTTTAAGTTAAGTGGCTCTCTGTCTTACTACCTGCCAAAAGTTTTACTGTTCTAAACATCTGCTGTATCTAAAAGCTTATTTATGAATTCTTACGACTCATAAACAGACACTGACTCATTCTGCAAACATGCGGCATTAATTTTAACTCCAATTAACGGGACACGGGCAAATAAAAGCAGTTCTTCCAGCCTGGGATAGAAATTTTAAAGGACATTGTGGCCGTGGCATTGTTGTCAGAGAAAAAAGTATATATCCAGGTACAATGCTTCCTCCTCTTTTTGGGTGAAACCAACTAATTTAACTTGACTGACGGTCGGTACAAATTGTGAGGTCTTTGCCTGTTTAAATGCATAAAATAAGAAAACCGCATCTCTTTTGAGCTGTTCGGAGCACAAATCCTGCAGGCAGTCAGGTGAACAATCATGCTGTGTGACAATTTTTTTTTAAAAATTAAATAAATACTGTAGGTGTTGGTGAGTGTCTGCTTCTGTCAAAGTAGAAGAAAGACTAAATTGTCGAAGGTGGTCTATCCTTGACATACGCAGTCACCTTACTGAATCTCTAGGTGATGTATTTCTGACGTCTGACACTTTTTGAGACAGTTTTTCTGTTTTAGTCGTCTGTGCGCTGTGGCGTTATGGTAGATTAATTATATTGCCAACATTAACATGCATGAGTGACACTTGTCTTCTCTGTTTGGCGCCGGCACCAACAGCGCTTGTTTTCACCCAAAATATAGTGCGGTCGAGGGAAGTGACGTGTCGCTGCTCTGCTCCATTTCAACTGTTCGACTGAACAGAATCAAAATTACATGTTTTTCCTCTGGCCTGTAATCCACAGACCTCGTGAGCACTTTTCATGGAGGAACTACTTTTCTTTTCACAGTACTGGAACTACTCTAGAGTCTACCACCTACCTGCTTTCTGTCGGTCAAAAAGAAAATGGTTCCCCAGATGAAACTGCTCACAACAAGGATCTGTGGATTTGCTCATGATTTTTGGAAAGAGACACTGCTGCTGCGTTTTTCAAAAGCACTTAAACATGAGTGCCATCAAGTTCCACCATACTGGAGAGAAGGCACACAGGATTTATAGCTTTTATCTCCAAAACTCTGCAACTCAAACCAAAACAATCTAGATGGATAAGAAGCACTGAAGGCTGGAGGAAATATGTATATTTTTGTCTTTAGGATGAACTGCATCTTTAACATGTTTCCTTGCTATCTGATGACACATCATTTTATTCTTTATTACATTAAATCTATTACAGATTTCTCCTTTAAATAAAAGCAGTATTATTAGCTCAGTGTATTGTTTTGTATGTGAAACACGACTGTCAGATAAATGTAGTCAGGTAAAAAGAACAATATTTCCCGTTAGGAAAAAATGTTTAAAAAAAAGAAGCATTAAATGGAAAATACATGAATACAACTGCTTGAGTAAACATGACTTGTAACATCCAGTCACTGGAAGTTTGTCTGGAAACTTTATCAAGGTGTCCTTCAGTGTAAAATCCACAAGGTGGCACTGTAACCGAACAGTTAAACTAACACCAGAGCTGGTGTGTCAGATATGTTCGGAGCAGCTGCAGACAGTTCAGTTGTAATTGTTAAAAGAGGTTTTGGTTATTGGAAAAAATATCTGATGTTTGGAAAAACTAAAAATAAATAAATCATGTCCACAAGTTTTATGTTTATTTATTTTTTTCTATTGCTCCATATTAAATGTATAATAAAGTGATTGCAGATTTATTCTGTAGATTATTCATATAGCCTCAAGGGTTGGGAGATTAAAAAAAAAACTAGTTACTGTTTACTGATATTGTAATTGTGATATGATTTGCAATATTATAAGGAATGATCATTTTAAAGGCCTGATTTTTGCAGCAGTCTGTACCAAATGATGTAGAACTGCAATGATTTGTTTATTTATTGATTAGTTGTCAACTATTAAAATGCTTGGCAACTATTTTAATCATTGATATTTTTTTTTTCAAAATTCTATCTTAAATGTGAATATTGTCTGGTTTCTTCACTCAGTAAACTGAATATCGAGTTGTGGACAAAGCAAGACATTTGAGGACGTCACCTTGGACTTTAGGAGACACTGATCACCATTTTCTGACTTTTTATGGACCGAACACCTCATTGATTAGTCATCGATAATGAACAATCATTTAGCTGCAGTCCTACAAGATGTTTTCTTCAGTCTGTAGAATCTGAAGCGTAGACCAGCACATCTCTGCAGCACCACAATCATTTTACAAACAAAAACTGGGTTTTTTCAAATGTTGCACGTCCTGCAATATAACAGAATAACAGTCACACCTGCACACTGTACAACAGGCTGCTCATCTGTAATGACTAATTTTTCCTCACACATCATCTTAACAAACTGTGGATGTAGAACAATGTCAAATATTTGAATATTAAAGCACAACCAGTTGTATTGATCCCTTCTCATCCACTGCATGCATTTTAACAAGCAGCATCCAGAAGCTGCAAGTACATGAAGGGGTTACCGTCATGTATTTTAATGAGTTTCATTAACCGAGCTGCTGAGTTGCTTGACAGAAAGTTTCTACACCTGGTTGGAACAAGATTTGATCATCAGAAAATCCTGTGTACATGTTGCACTGTATACAAGCACATGGAGAGAACACTGCAAACACACTGGCGAGTCTTAATTATCTGTTAGTTTTATTTCATCAAATGATTACAAAAAGCTTTTACGCCCGCCTCACAACAAAACAAGGACTTACAGACCTCTTTGCAATTTCAGAATAAATTAAAAAAGCAAGCCAAGTATAAAATTTTAAGAGATCACAGTTTTTACATCTGCATGTAACAATGACACAGTATCTATGTTCTAACACTTTAAAGTTTCCCTCCTCCTGGTTTTAAACTGAAACTCTGAATCATGACTATCTACAAGACAAATAAATGGGAAGAAAAAAACTTTTAGGACCACTTTACAGTAAGGCTGCCCTCATAAATGAATAAATAATTAGGCTGTTAACACTTTGTAAATCATTAATGAGCAGTTGCAACACATGAGGTTGAAAAAAAAAGGGGCAACAAGGACCTGTTGCTTGATAAATAGTGATCGGAATTATCTAATAAATGTGCTACGTCTTTGTCGCGCCACTGTTTAGTCTACCAGGTAAAACATGTTGCCCGGCTTCAGTCTCCTCGACCATCAGTGTGACCTCGACTTAGTTGATTTTTCTCTTTTGGTCCACGTGCTGGATTAGGTGATACAAGGCTAAATCACTGATCATAAACACAGGCGCCATCAAGTTTAATAGGTTCATTTGAGATTTATAGAGTAAAACTCTAAGAACATTTTATATTTGAGGACCCTGGTGCATCACAGGAGGTAATCTCCCCTTACATGGTGTACTGATCACCCAGTATTAATCATCAACGGATGTTAAGGTGATGGATTTTATACTTTAGAATAATGCTGTAAATAGTAGCAACTCGTTCATAAACTTAATTAGTGGTGAGCAGATGTATGAAAACTGTTAGAACGTGTTTCTAAATTATGAATAAACTATTTTAAAATGTGAACAACCTAATCAATAACCTAATTATAAATATTTTATAAGTAATTTATGAGCGTAGTCGTGTTGTAAAGTGGCACCAAACTTTCTTTGTCCTTAAAAAATGATTTAGTTGATCTGGTGAAGCTACAAGGCACAAAAAAAAACAGAAAAAAACACTGTGCCAACATTCAATTTTACTTTTTTTTTTTTTTTGAAGAAACATTAGGTTATGGTAGACCCACAGATAAAACTTCATTAAGTGCAAAAACAACTGCAATTCACAGGCAAACACACATGTGACTAACAAACCAGAAGAGTTGGCTTTCTGCATTAAGGCATATGGAACATGCCTCATGCTCAGGCACTATACTAAGGACTGTTTAATAGAACCCACTGTTATCAGGACCAGTCCGTCGCCGTTCAGTGGTGGACTGGAAGACTGGTTTTTATTCCCACAGAGCAGCAGTATTTACAAAGACAGTTCAACAAACGTGCTATTTATCCACCTAGACTGTTCTGGTGTGAGTTTTAAATTCAACAGCGGTGTGTCTTATGAGAAATCATGACAGGTCGCTCAAGATGCAGGTCACAGAAGATTCTACTGTGTAAAGAAAGTAGTTCCTGCATCAAACTGCTCACAACAAGGTCTGTGATTATCTTGCGTAACCCCGGGTCATGATTTCTGCACGGAGACATCTCTGCGGGCGATATCTCCAAAACTCAAAGCTCACACCAAAACAATCTAGACGGACAAACAGCACTAAAAGCCAGAGGAAAAATATGTATTTTTGATCTGATATTTCTGTATATTTAGAGTGGAGCATGCGTACGTTCTATACTGATTTTGCGCATTTGAAGCCGTCTGTGTTAAGAGCTATATTGGCCGAGCTGAGATGTGTTGTGAAATCAGTGCAAGTTTAAAATCAGCGTGGGATTTGAGCCTGTCTGATCAACACGAAATCTCAATCCTTCATAATTACAGAGTAGACAAACTGATGCTGTAATGAAACTGATCAAAAAGTATCACTGAATTGCATTAGGGGAAAAAGCAGTGATGGAGTGGTCTGCCGAAGATGGAAATAAGTGTCAATTAGTCAGAGGAACCACCTGAAGAGACGATTGAGCTCCATTTGCCGAGGACTGTGGCTCCCAGAGTGGCGTTCGGCAACACATTTTCAGGTGGCTGCAAAAGCCCCCTCCATTCACATGTGCACGGGCAGCATGAATACATTCAAAGACTCGTCCAGTGATGCTCCTCTTCTCAGCTAGTCATTCTCATAGCCACAACTCTTGCACTATTATGACTGCTGCTGCGACTACAGAAAATGAAAAAAAAAGAAGAAAGAAAAGTAATTAGAGATCTTTCAACAAATTGTAAAAACCTGTACACCCCTGTGAAAGAGGGAAAAAAAATAACTGTCAAGGGTTTTAGTTAAGCAGCTGTCCAGCACGTTAGTTAGGAGTCCAGGATAACGTAGACGAAGGAAGAAAAATATGATACAGGATGCAAATATGAAAGCTTCTGCCCGTATTATCACATTTTATTCTTGATCATCACATCCTTATCTGTTCATTTGACACATGGTGGCCCATCTTACCGAGAGTGGTAGGTTCTCTTCAACCTTTGGTGCCTCAGTATCAGGAGGAGTTCTGTCGGTGCTGTAATCCAATATTGACCGGTTAACATTACTGCTTATGTATCAGCACGCAGACAAGGAGAACTCAAGGAGGTCCAGACACACACACCCCTCACCCATAAGACTACAGTCCACCGGTGTACGAACAAAACCCAACATAAACGCACACACACACCAGGCCTTCCTGCAGCTTTTCATCTGCCTCTCACAGCCGATACGTACAAATTTGTGTGGGAGTTACTTTGAAATGCAAAACAGTACCTGTTCATTTCTGAAAGCAGAAATTAACAAGCAGCAAAGCACCGTAAAGGACTCAGAGGGCTGTTAATGTACGGGGAGTTTGTTCTTACACTCCGACAAAAGTTTAAATTAGCCGTTTTAAAATCCTATTATGAGGCCTGGTGTTCCAAAAGTTTAAAATGAGGATACTGTAAAAAATAAATAAATAAATAAATAAATAAGAACAATTAAACACTGTTCACATAGTGAGTGTTCCTTACATTTTATCTGTGATTAAAATGTGAAGAACACACACCTTTGCAGAAAGAAATCTATAGCTATACTACCACGTGCTCTGTTGTCACATTTTAATCACATTTCACTGATCTGCCTCCATTTTTTTAACCAAATTATGGGCGCTGGAGGAAAATTCAGTTGCCTTAAAGGGCCCCAACGTAAGAAACTTTAGCCGCGTTTCCACTGCAGGTACTTTCCTCAGGGAGCGGGAACCTTTGCATGAACTCAAGGCGTTTCCACCACAGGAACCAAGGCCTGAATTCCAACCCCAATTCCAAAAAAGTTGGGATGTTGTGTAAAACGTAAATAAAAACAGAATTCGATGATTTGCAAATAATTTTCAACGTGCGTTCTATCGAATACAACACAAAGACAAGATATTTAATGTTCAAACTGAAATTCTGCTGTCAATACACACTCATTCTGAATTTGAAACCTGCAAAAAAGTTGACGCAACAAAAGACCGGGAAAGTTGCGGAACACCTGTTTGGAACATTCCACAGGTAAGCAGGTTGAATGGTAGCCTGACCGAGTATGAAAGGGGGGCATTCTTGAAAAGGCTCGTTCACAAGAACAACATTTCTCAAAACAGAACTGCAGGAATTTAGGAAATTGCGCCATCTACAATCCATAACATCATTAAAAGATTCAAAGAATCCAGAGAAATCTCTGCACCTGAGGGGAAAGGACGAAAAACAACACTGAATGCCTGTGACCTTTGACCCATCGGGCAGCACTGCAATAAAAGCCCACTTAATTGCATAAAGGACACTACATGGGCTCGGGGACACGTTGAAAAACTGTTGTCAGTAAACACAGTTTGTTGCTGCTTCTACAAGTGCAAGTTAAGACTCTCTCATGCAAAGAGAAAGACGTATATCAGCAACATCCAGAAACGCTGCAGACTTTTCTGGACCTGAGCTCATCTGAGACGGACTGATGGAAAAGTTTTAAAGTGTTCTGTGGTCTGACAAGTCAACAAATTCAGATTTTTAGAAATTATGGATGTCGTGTCCTCCGGGCTGAAGAGGAAAAGGTCCAGATTGTTACCAGCGCTAACTTCAAAATACAGCAGCTGTGATAGTATGGGGG
>JAJHUR010079800.1:0-15708 GCA_027495735.1 Lutjanus campechanus | reverse complement strand
ACATAAAACCATTAACTACCATTATTATTACTAAAATGGTAGAATAGCAAAAGTAAGTCCCTTGAATTATGTAAGTCACTTGCAATAATGATACCAATCTGTATTGTGTGAAATATAGTTAAATAATATATGTACTATAATACAGTCACTTTATATCAAATTGTGAAAAGTTTGATTCCCAGCTTTTGCTTCTACTCGGCTTTACGATGGCGTGGACTTAATGTGATAAATCATAAAACCTCCTTAAGAAGTTAGACAGACGACACATGGAGTTAAAGAATGAGGGCATTACCATGTGAGGATACAGTACAGCCCAGTGCATGAAGCTCCTTAATGTTTGAGCAGTAGGAGGGGCAACATAATGAGAAGCCAAGCCGAGTCTTCACAGAAGCAATTTAAGTTGAAATCAGACCTGAGGGAAACAAAGAAAGCCCTGGTGACATGTAGCTGCTCACAGTAAATCACCTCTTACATTGTGTCTGCTGTGGCTTACCTGATAACTTGGTAGGTTTTTACATTTCCCTTTGAAAAGGATTTTGTCACTCAGGTTGAGGACACCACCGGGGCCTCAGGACCTAAATGACTATATGAAACTGCAGAGCGGGCGATTGTGCACCGTTTTTCGCTCTCCCTGTGGGAAACAATAAGTGATCCAGAAGATGCATAAATGACTGTAAGATTTTAACGAGGCATGTTTTTATTAGAAATGATCTGAACAGATGTAATACAGGTCATTTTACTGTGTGTGTGTGTGTGTGTGTGTGTGTGTGTGTGTGTGTGTGTGTGTGTGTGTGCAAATTCTCACTGATAAAAATAAACCAAACCAGAATTACACCTTGTGTCATATTGCAAGGAGTAGAGCTTAAGAGTTAGTGTATTAGGTGATCAAAATATATAAATCTGCGGTTATTTTGATTATTAATTTCACTGTGATATTTCAAGCAAAAAATCTAAAAACTTTGTGCATTCCAGCCTCTCAGTTGTGTGGATTTTCTGTTTTTTTTTCTTGTTTTTTTGTTTTTCTTGTCACAAAAGATAGTAAGTTGATTATCTTTGGGCTTTCAGACTTTTGATTGGATGTCACCTTAATCTCAGTTTTTTTTTTTTCTCACTATTTTCTGACATTTTTTATACAAAATGATTCATCAAGATTAATTAGCAGATTCATTGTGAACAAAAATTGTCTCTAATGAAACTTGATTGGCTATATGTGAATTTCTATATGTTAATTTTGTAGTTAGAGTGTTTACAGTTAGGTGTTCACAACATTCACCTGCATATCTTCAATATATTTTCTTAAACTGCCTCTTTCCTGCTTTCGTTTTGTGTGTTAGCATGCTAACATTTGCTAGTTACGACAAAACACAGTACATGGATGGAGTTGATCACAGGTCGATTGACAATAATTCCTAAAGCGACATTTAGGAGTATCTGAACATTGCATATTAATTATTGCTAACTTGACCATGTAGTGAACGTTATTTCTGGGTGAAGAAACTTCCAGGGCCAGTATTTCAAAACTTTTAATCTAGATCAGATTTTGTAGCCCTTTTTTGTTATCCTGGATAAAAGTGATCTTGTGGGTTTTGTCCTGGTATTTCAAAGGAGTTTCAGATAAGATCACTCTGATCCAGACAGCACAACATCAGGATTACAGAATCTAGATTTGCAGTCTTTGGATAGTCCCCCATCTGTTGATCAAAGTAACTTGTCATTTCAGTTGCAGTGCTGCCAGTGGGAGGTCAGGGTCATCTGCTTCCACCGCAGTCAGGTCTCTTGCATCCTTTAGGGATATTATGAAGCATGATGCATGCCAATGATGAGGAAGAAATGTGAAATGTGTTTTTGCACCTATCCATTTTTAACAGCTTGGACTTTCATTGGTGTTATAATTAAAATAATTGGTTTATCCAATAATTGTTTAATTCAGAATGGATGTGATTTTGGCATGATTTGTGTTCTGGGTAGGACTGGATCACCAAATCCCTCTTCTGTAGGATCAGGGTCACATATCCTGGTGTTGAAATACCCAAATCTGAGATTTAATCCTAACTGGATAATTCTGATCTTGGCTGAAAGTTTTGAAATACTGGTCCCTGGAGGAGGAGCACAGAGCAAGAGTTTAAGAAGAATGCACAGACGTGACAACAGCTGTTCATCAAAGGCTGGTTGCAAAAGGAATACAAAGGCCTCAGTGAGAAAGAAAGTTAAAAATCGTGCTGAGCATCACAAATTTTTTGGTCAGAAAATCAAAGTATTGGATAGATTACAATGTTACTTGATACTGGCCTGACAGGAAACATCAGGGTAACACTAAATTTATTACAGTCTGTCTTGTTGGGAACATATATGTCTGTATCATGGATTATCCATCCAAACATTACTGACATATTTCACTTAAAACCACAAATATCAACCTCATGGTGATGGTAAAGGAAAAATCATGCGACCACCAACATCATCTGAGGACCATAACATCCATCCAACAGTTGTAGAGATACTTCAGTCTGGACCAAAGTGACCAAAGACAGACATTTTAAATATGTCTATATGCTACACTGGAGACTCTTGGATTCAACATTTTTGGCTGCAGATTTGTTTTGAGCAGATTCAGCTTTGTAATTGGACAAGTACTAATTAAATGCTGTCACTTGAAGTGAGATATTATGTGAGCCAATTTATAGTTCAGAATACTCTAAAGCAATAAAATAGAGCAGGATATGAAGCATCACCGTGGTCACAGCTACATCTCCACACCACTGAGGTCGCAGTGAAACCCAAATAGGATCAGTTGACCTTCCTCGTGAATGCTAACATGCCTTCACCTCCTTTTCATTCCAGCAAACAGAGCTGTTTGTTTGTATGTCGACTTTTATGTGTCTGAACGCCACTGCCCAGATCCAGCTGGCCAGTCGCAATATTGCATTATTCATAAAACATAAACACACAAAATGGATTCCACTGGTCCACTCGCCACCAAAGTCAGAAGATTAATGAGTCACTCTTTAGGTTATAATTCAAAGTTCATCCTCACATACATCATATTTTGAAGCACATAGATTATAAGAGAGAGAACATTTATCATATGACAGGGCATACACAAGCTCTCCTGCACACATAACACACACGCAGACACACACACTCCTGTCTCCTGCAACACACACACACACACACACACACTCATGCACACACAATTTGTTTTAACACTAGGCCCCACCAGAGTGAACCTCCTCTTTCACATCCAGTTATTCTAATTTTATTCAGACACATCTCCTCTGAAGCATTAAAGTGCCGTTTGCACAAACAGATGAGAGATAATAGTCTAAGAAACTGGTCATTCCTATACTCTGCTGCCCTGTGAGAGCAAGAGAGATGATAATCATTCATCACAATAATCAAACCATGAGACACATGCAGCATTTCATGCAGCTTCCTGCAACATCCGACTAACAAAATCAGAGCTTTTAAGAATGCGAGTAACAGCAGGCTGCAGGCTGGCTTTGAAAGAATTTCATGGTGATGTTAGTTACTGATTTTTAGTGTAACAGTTTACCTAATTTTATAAGTAATCTTAAAATTACACAGAATAGATATTTTTCCATATTCAATAGTTTGTAAATTTCTCTTTTTTCTTGTTTTTTATTGCATTTACATGGCATGCTTAACAGCCATTCACATGAACAGCACATGTATTTATTTTATGTCAGTACAAATAATTGTTCCTCATAATTTTCTTTTTTGTTATATTTGTCTGTTGGATGGCTGTTTTATTTGATTTTATGTGAGATTCATCTATAAGAGAACACAGGACATATTTGTTCAAGAAATAGTTCCTCATTTTGAGAAATACACTATGCAAATTTGCTCTCTTGCTGAGAGTTTGATGAAAAGATCCCACTTTCGTGTCTATACAGTAAATGTAGGGTGACCATATTCTCAAATACCCAAACCAGGACGCAGGTGCACTGCACATTCACGCATGTACACATGTACGTGTTTTTACACGCACCATGGGCGTTTTCATTTAGCACTTAATGTTGGCCTACTTACCAAATAGACCTTCCAACGTCATGGACGCCATTAACACAGAACTTTTGTTCCTGGGTACTTTACAAAAGCCTCCTGGAGCTCTTTAGAATATACAGACTTTCTCTTCAGCGTGACAAATAACCATTATCATACTGAGAGATTCTGTCAGAAAGAGCCTCAAGCGTCATAGCCTTGCCTGTGACTAACAGGCAACAGCCTTAACAACGACACTAACTGATTGACTTACGTACAGATAAATCAGTGTTGAATTCAGATGCGTACTGCGAATATTGATTTGGTAATAATGAGTGACACAGAACATAATAAACGTCTATGTAACAAGTATATTATAATAATGATTTTAATTATGGTGAAAACTAGGACAGTTTGTTAGTGAATGTTAAACCAGGACATTTTGGCATTTTTGTTGGGACTCGGGACACCCAGCTTGAAACTGGGACAATCCCAGACAAACTGGGACGTCTAGTCACCGTAGGTAAATTTGAAGCTACAGCCAGCAGGTGATTATCTTAGCTTGATTAAAAATACTGGAGACAGGATGAAACAGCTAACCTGCCTCTGTCCAGTAACTTCATGGAGCGTCTACTCACAACTTGTCATTTTTAATGATTTGGTTTTTGTTTAGATTAAACAAGCACAACATGACGTGTTAATTATTGAGCTTTAGATGTTCTGGAAGGCAGATTTTGTCACCTTTGGAGGGAGCCAGTCTCACTGTCTCCCTCTGTTTTCAGTCTTTATGCTAAGCTAAGTTAGCCAGCTTCTAGTTGTAGCTTAATATTCACTGTACAAACATTAGAGTCAGTCTTCTAATCTAATGCTCAGCAAGAAAGAAAATAAATGTATTTTCCAAAATGTCAAACGATTCCTTTAGGATTGCATCTATTTAGTATATTTGGAGCAAAATTTCAATGAAATATCAGCCGGTTCTCATTCTCAACTCATCAAATACTGACACCTAAACCTACCCAAACTGCAACTGTTTCATGTTAACCGCATGTTAAAAAGGCTTTCTGGTTGCCTGGTAGCTCAGTTGGTAGAGCGTTTGCCCCATGTACTGAGGCTGTCAGTCCTCTGCAGCGACCGTGGCTTTGACTCCTGCCTGCGGCCTTTTGCTGCATGTCTTCCCCCAACTCTCTCTCCTCCTTTCCTGTCCTCACTTGGGCTGTCCTGTTAAAATAAATGCATAAAAGCCAAAAAAAAAGTAAGAAAGCCTTTCTGGCAGCATCTCATACAGATACTAAAGGGTACCTTGTGCATCAGTATGAGACAGTGTGACAAAGCAGCGTAGGTATTTGATGACCTGGGATGAGAACAGTTTGGAAATATAGCTGCAAAGTGGAGAAAAAAAATAACCACCATATTATTAAAAGTTGCATTTACTGTATATTTTTGAAACAAAACTCAAAAGTAGCTGCATTTAGGAAAAAAATAGCAAAACTCTGGTAATGACAGTTACATTTATGGATGGTATAAACATGCATGAAAAAGGGATGGCAGGCTCATCAAAAATAATTCATCCCAGAATACAAATCTGGTACATTGGATTAACTGCTGGTCACAAATGAAACACAGACTTCATCAACTTTCTAGCAATTTGTACTGACAGCTGATAACCTCTCAAACATCCCAGCAAACATTAACCCTGCCTCTCAAAATGATAGACTGTATTATGTTCTAATCTTCCCTCAAATACATGATAAGAAAGGCTAATTTGAGTGCTGATGGAGCCGAGAATACAGCTGAAGCTCAAGAATAAATACAGATATCGTATCATAATCACAAAGAGGCCTGACTGCACACATTTAGAAACAAATTGCTCTCTTCACAAGTCCAATCACAGTTTTAGAGAGTTGATGCCGGCAGATTGAATTCTCTCTAAATTGGCATGGCAATGTCACAGATGCCACTTCAAATGAGGTTTGAACATATATTCATTCTGTAGCTCATTGGCTCATGTTAATCCTCTCCATTTGCCACTTGTCAGAGGCAAGTGTCATTTAGCGTTGCCATCATCGCGCAGTATTTCAGCCTTTCAGTAACTCACACAAGACGTGTCAGTCTTTCAATCAGGCAAAGAGGCTTCAGATCGGCTTAAACTTTTCTGGCCACTGATTAGATAATAAATTATGCCAGAAATGGATCCAATTTGGCAAAATGTGACGGCTTTGTAGAATGATTTATCGCTCAAAAGTTGGTTTGTGTGTGGATGTAGTTTACAAATCCTCAAGCACTGATGGACTTGTCCACACAGATATAACAGGCAGCATACATACTACAAGGCAAATGAGGCAACTGAGCGTCTTCACTGGCCCATACTGGTAAAAATCTGCATTACCACAATGTCGCACTAAAGCTCCAGAGCAGCGACTAAATGGACCTTGAGGTAAGACTGTTTTGTCAACAGTTGTTTTTAAGGTCATGAATGAATGTAGAAGCTCAACTTTTATACCAACATGGATGAGAGGTCTTCAAAGTTCTCAGAAAAAAAACAGGAATCTGAATATTTAGAACTTCATGACAACTAAGGATCTCAGTCTGCTGATGTAGAGGCATTGCGTTGAGGAATTAGCTAAAATGAATGTGTTTGCAATGAACACTAGTTTTTCATTGCATTGTGAGAATCTTTGAGGGCACTTTACACTGTAGAGCATAAATTTCACTCTCAGAGGTATGAAAAAAAAAAAAAAGCCTGACAGTATGGTTGTGTATAGATGGTAACCCTAGATTTGCAAAAGTCCTGTGAGATTTTCTCCTTATATTTTGAAGCAGCTTGCACATGAGAAGATTTTCCTTCAGGCCTTCCTACCACAGAGCCACTCTTTGTATCCTGTGTGAATCCTTCAATCAAGTCAGTGCTGACTTATCATTTTAACCCAAACCATGATCTTTTCCTAGACCTAACAAAGTAGTTTTGTTGTCTAAACCTAACCAAACTGTGACTGAAAACTGAAAACAACAGTTTTAAAAAATTAAAATAATTAGTCAACTAAGTCAAAAAATAAAAAGTCAGTCTTTTGGTTTCACGTTGGAGGTAAAATCTGTAAGTCCCAATGAAAACCTTGTGTTTAGAGTAATTGTGCGATTTTGGGTTGTCCCAGAAGAAAGATGACCAGTGTGATGGCTGTTCTCTGTGTTTTACCACCAGAGACAGCCTGCCACAAAATTCTGAGTGTCAGAAATTTAGGATAATCATCTCACAATGTGACTGCTGCTACTGGCCAACCAATATGAATGTGATCCCTGTTGGTGGTCAAAGACAGAACATATCAGTAGATGCTACAACGTACAAACCTACATTTATGTTATTTTTGCATACTTAGCATACTAAAAAAATATTTAACGTTACCTCAAGCTCTCTTTGCAAAACTGGCATCCCAAATCCCAATCTGAGAGCTTTGCAACTCTCGGGTTACCATAGAGACATAGCCAGTAAGTGTAGAGCACTATATAATAATTAGGGAGTAAAATGATCAAAACCTCATATAAAGCTACTACATAAGTTCAATATAAGCTAATTTTTAAGTCCTTAAAGTGCTCAGAAGGAAATGGAAATTTGAACAACTTCACAACTGGGACAACTGGTAACTCAGTCTACTGATGAAGACAGTGTGATATGGCATGAAAGCTCCAGAACTACTAAATGGACCATGGGGTGAGAATGTTTAGTCAACAATTCTGATTGTTCACTGGAGCCATAAAAACATTATAGTTATATGACCAATGTTTGTTCTGTCCGTCCAACATCACACCTACATCTGCTTTTGATCCTCATCATGACACTTATTATAAAGCCGCAGTGAAGAGCTCAGGGGATGTAGGTGAGAAAGACTGATGTACAGATCATATAACCCCAAAATATCTCACACAAGACAAACAACATGAAGCACAATGTGAACCATAAACATGTGCAGTAGACTTTAGGATTGATCATATTCTATGCATTTTTATATCATTAATATTCCCCTTAATTATTGATACTTTCCACATTTGAATAATCTAAACAGCTCTTTATATTGATTCTGCAATGAGGTAAAATATATCCAAAAGAACATTATTTGAAGAAGAATGAACAAATCTTTTTATATCTCTTTGTTAAATGGAAAAATGTAAATTGAACTGTCTTCACATATGTCCTCATAAAAAAATGCTTCTTCTCCTATGGATCCCTTTATTAATTACGGTGGGATGAAGCTGGTCTTGTCTTGTAAGGTTTGTGTAATCTTGGTTGGTTCTGTGTGAATTTTTGTAGTTCTATTCAGCACCTTGGTACAAACTGTGTACAACCAAAATGACAAATAAAAAGAGTCTGTAAATACAGTAATTTAAAAAAGGTTGCGATGTTAGTATGGTTATCACTTATTTTTGTAATTTTTTTCATTGAAAATGTACATTTTCCATTTTATTTTAATAAATAATATTTTTTTTGAACTCATTTGTATATATCCAGATATTTGTAAGAACAATACCACACTTCTTCTGTATTTGCATTTTTTGTACTTTTTATTTCACACTTACTCTGACAATGTACATTTTGGTTTTCCATGCCATTCAATTTATTTTATTATGATTAGAAATCTTATTTTATCTTTTCTATTTGTCTTGAGTGCTTGATATATAATTTTGTATTGTTGATGTGTCTCTAAAAACAAATTAAAGATGTGTTTTTAAAAAAAAACGAAGCAGATGTCTAAATGAACAAATCAAACCTGCATCTATGAAAAATCTCTCAGAAAATTAAAACAAATATATTTAATGGCGTGAAACCTGTGAGCTGTCTCAGGAAGGCACTCACATGACAAACCCTCCTGGCTGCAACATAAATCAAGCGCACCCTCTGCTGGAGGCGGTCTATTTAAACCTTTAGAAGCCCCGCCTACTTTTTTTAAACAAACCATGGCGTTCACCTGCGCGACTACAGGTGCGTTCAATCTGCTATAAAACTGCTGCAACCCCTGCTGCGTCTTTGTTTACAGCATTTCTAAATGAAGTTTGCCTGCAAACAGTGCAGTCATGTCACTTCAGGATAACTTTGGTCACCTCAGATCATCACATGGGAGTAACTCCACAGCTTCTCTTCATCAGGTAAAGTGTTTATGCATCAACACTGACTTGTCTTGTTTCTGCTCTCATGCTGCTGCTGCTGCTGCTGCTGCTGTCTGTGTGCAAGGTGCAATATTTGCTTTGGTATTAATTATTTCGTTTGTGACTTAGAATATTTTCCTTTGGATTGCTTTTTGTTGCCTTCATGCTCTTATTTGTTGATGAAAAAGAAAACTCACATTTGAGTGTTTATGTTTAGTGGTTTGAACTGGTGTGTGACCTGTTTCCTCCTCGGTTGGTGCTGTTGCTTTGGTGTTTCCTGTTGTCTCAATGCAAACTCACGTCTCTAGCAGAGGGTAAAATTGTATGTTGGCTTTTGGGATGTAAGTATGGATATTATTTTGCAGCATTTATTCCTCAAATATTGTTTTCTTGGGAAACTATTGTTACTTTCTACCCGTTTCCTCTGCCATGTTCAGTGAAGCAGTACAGAAACATTTAAACTCAAAGCATGTCAGCTTGCTTTATTATTCTTCATACATCTAACTGATGAGCTCCTGATCTCTGCTTCATGCTGCTGCTGAAACCACCGTCACTCATTTCCAGTCTTAATCTGACAGTTTGTGCATGTAGCCTGCTCATGTTCACCTGCTGCTTATTTATAGATCATTAACTTCATAATCATGTGCTGCATTGATGTTTCTCAGCCTTCTGCTACTTACTGTATCAGGTGGATTCCTGGTTCAAGAGTTTCACCTCTCGGTTTTACTTGACAATATTCTCTTCAATGGTTGGAGGTGCATTATTTGGAAGTAGCCACATGGCAGCTATATAGTAGATCATGTGTGGTAGTTGGTGTTGGTGTTTTTTTGTATTTAATGCTGCTTACAGTGCTTTTTGTGGTCACTCTTTCAAAGTTTTCTGTGCTGAGCTAGATGTAGTTGTGGTGATTTCTGAGGTAAATTTGTACAAATATTAAAGAGAAAATCCACCAATTTTATGTGGATGTCCAGTCGGTGTTGGTGATAAATGTCAAGTCAAGAAATACGTTTGTTAGTGCTGCTATATTGACCCACATGAAAAAAGATATAGATACATTTCACCAAATGTTTATATCTCTTGACTGAAACTTGTAAATAATATATTACAGTCAAACCAGATATAAGATCCTTTGTAAATCTATGTAATCTGACACAAATATGTGGACAGCGACTAACAATTACAATTTAGTACTATATTACAAATTACATATGACCAAAACTGATTTTTTTTTTTTTTTTAACTGACATTTACTCTCACCCACCATATTTCTGCATATCTGACATCAACAGAGAACAACTTGGCAACTTGGTAACAAAGTTTTCTCTGAGTTTCCGACTTGTTGGTCCAACATGAGGGCGTTCACATGAATTTTCCCATTTGGGAAATCATTTTTCTCATTATTCTGACAGCACACGAATGCACTATATGGACTGAGAGTCTGCATCGAGTGATGAGTGACATCACTTCCCGCATGTGACCTATGAAACGTAATTATTGTAACCAAAACCACAATTTTTTCCTAACTAAACTGTGTTTTACAACATAATCAAACAACATGTTTAATATCACGTGACTTATGTAATGTAGTTAAGGTTCAGTCAGCCTGTCACTGCTGGTACTTTCTGTTGGTTATTTATGCTGTTTTGGAAGTAATTGACCTACTAATCGACCTGTTCTGTTGTCTGGGTATGAGGATGTGCTGTGTTTGCTCACAAATGTCATATTGAGGCATCAGTAATAATTTGAGACTGTTTCATTAATTTCCTTGTAGTAGCTCTAAATCTGACGTTTATTCAGTCTTCATGCACTCTCGCCATAGACTGAAATTCATAAATGTTTAGTATGTTGCCTCAATAAGCAAACCAAACAATGAAGTTGTCAACAATCAGCACATTTTCAGTCTGATTCATTATTCCGCAGTCTCATAAAAACAAAAGCAGTTGGTAGCATCCTGTTAACTGTTTAAATTATGAACTTTCAGTCATATCCTAGGATTAAACATCATGAAAACACAAACTGTTCAGTTCATTTTCTTCACTCTCAACATGAGACAATAAACACACAACCGCAGATTATATTTCCTACTATTACAAACAATTCCATGTTGTTCTAACATAATTGGTAAATCTGATCTTGTTTGTCCAGTCTGCTCGATGAAAAAGCTTTGTCAGTGTTTCCTCGCTCTCATTTTTCTTCATGTTTTCATTGGCTGGTTCTGCTCCTCGGCTCCCCTGAGGAGCATTGTGGGTAGGTCATATGATCTGGCACTACTTATCATCTTCCCTTTGATGAACAAATGAGAAGTCCTGCGCCCTTTGAAGCATTTTTGTGTGGCACGTTCGAGCAATTAATGCATGTACGTGAAAAGCCAAAGCGAGAATAGATGAGAAACTATGACGAGGAACGCAGGAAGGAAATGACAGAAGGGACAGAAGAGACGGAGAGAGTGAGACCGGTTTCAAGCTTCATCACCTCTTTCCAGGTGTCTCAGCCTGCATGATTTCATCTGTGAACTGCAATCAACTTCCTTAATGAAATAAGTAATTAACATATTATAATTGTGCTACAGTTTGATTTGACAGAAATCATTTTCCATATCTAATACTATGCTAATTTAATCTGTTCCTCACTCGCCAACATGACCTTTTGTGATTAAGTTTCATGGCACATTTCTTCTGTGTTCCTGTGTGAGTGTGACTTTATGCGTGGGAGGGATTTATTTTAGAGGATGAAAATGTAAAGATTTCACTATATCACAGCAGCATGATGAAAAAAAAAACAGATTTTGTAGAGAGAGAGAGAGTGGGAAATGAAGCAGCTGAATTTTCTGTAGGTTGAATATTATCTCCTCCACTGAGTGCACATTAATCAAAGGGTGGATTAGTAGGTTGGGATGCACTGATATGATGTGCTGGATCTGGATCCGCACAGACTCTGACCTTATTAAGCAGGTCAGGTATTGGCGACATTAAATGATGCACATTAAATGCTGCTTTTTTTCTGTCGGTGTCATAAAGTTCAGTGTTTTCTACTATCAGATAAATTTTGTCTGTTATGGCAGGACGCTGAGTAGTACAGTATGTAAAAAAGTTAAATGATGCAGTCTCATCCCACCAGCATGTGCTTTTCAACAAATGTTTTAAAATGTGAAGGCGGTGTTACGTCTTTGCAGTGATTTCGAGTTTACAGTGCCACTCTTGGTTTGTGCATTTTACCAATAATTGGAAAAAAAATATTTAAAAAAATTAAAAACTATGTTTTTTGTCTATGAGTAGTGGGTGGCTTAAAAAAAAATCAAATTCCAGGCAAAACACCAGTGTATTTTTATAATATATAGGCCATATTTATTTAAAGAAAGCCTTTTAGATCACATCCCCAGTCAATGTATTATGCAACTATTTAACAATCTATTTCTTTATATTTTTATGTCAAAATCCAATCATGTTTTCTTCCTTTAAAACAAATATGACGTGCTTACGTTGGCTTGAAGTGACCAGTTTCAACCAATAATATCATCAATCAGTCTTCAAACTTTAGCAGCACAGAGCTAAGATTTAAAACACAGACACGCCCATTTTTCAACGTTCAAATCAAATTCCTCCCAACCTTATTTCCCGCCTGCCTGTCCTGTTTCACTTAGAAATGAGCCACAATACGGAAGCTAGATACTCTTAAAATGCTGTTTTATTTGGATTTTATGTTTTTAGTCAGACTGAGTCACTAGAGTTATTCCACAGGCTACCGAATGCATGGCATATTTTCTGATGTTTTTTCTCCGGAAGTTATTTTGAAATATTTCATGGATAATATAGATTTCATTACATGTTTAACAAGCTTGATAAAGGAGAGACTCTCAGAGAATGATAAGGACTGATGATATATCTTATTAACAGCAACTGTAGTTAAAAAAAAACACACAATGGAGGAACTATACTGTTTAGCCTGTTAGTTTAAGGGAAAAAAAGCAAAAATGGGCACATTTTCGGCACGTGGCTGCTTTTAACCAGGGCCACAGTCGCTCCCTAATTGTTAACATTAAGAATGTTATGATTCTCCAAATCCAGGATTCAATTTGACTGTGGTCACAATTCAGTTCAAATTTTGATTTAAACAGCACTGATGCTTATACAATTGTTAGACTATGGATTCTTGATTTGTAAGGATCAACAGATCATTGATTTTGTGCTCTGACAACTGTCATTTACATTTTCAAATTCTTTTTTTTTTTAAAAAGATAGAAAAGTGCAGCTGCAGGCTGCCTGTGAGCTACCTTGTGTTGTCTTTGAAGGTTTTTTTTTGTTACTTTCTCTTTTCTTCCTGCCTTTGATTCGGATCTACTTTCGATTTAGCTCATTTCCATTGATTTCCATTGATTAAGTAGTTTTTGTTTTAAACAGAATGACAAAGGTCCCCTAACCTTTACAAAGTAGTTTAACTAAACCTAACCAAATCAACCACAGCTGTGTAAGATTACAAACTTTTTTTTTTTCCATAACAAAATTACAAAATTTTGTTGAACCAGGATTTTAAAATTAGGGGGGGGAACAACAGAGGTATCAGATCAGTGTTCAGTATCAGCTGATACTCTGAGTCAAATCAGTGTTAGGAGAGAGAAAGTTGGGGTGAAGCACAATAGCGTTTCTCCTGAGCTGCTGTTGGACTACAGTGCAGCCTGGTGTTAACATTATTGTTATTTTGATATGTTGTTTGAGCCTTTCTTTGCTGTCCTTCATGCCGCTCTCCACTTTCTATTGTAGCAGAAATGTCAAAACAAATCCTCTCCAAAACAACACAGTTTCATCCTCGATATAAGAGCAAAAACACGCACAGTAATCTGACTACGCACAAGATATTGTTTGGGTTTCCAGACAGCAACAGCGGCAGAGTCCCTCTCCTGCCTCTTTTAAGTCCACTCCTCCTGGCTGAGATTCAGACGCATCAGCCTCCGTCCTATCCAAGAAAAACAAGCTGCCTTTAGCTATCAACACACTAGCAATCAGGCTCATGAGAGACTGTATTTATGATGATCACATGAGACTCGAGCTATCATGATCACAAGTTTTCATGTTTGGGAGATTTTACCCTGCAGAAAGAGCGAAATAAATATCATTTTACGTAATTACAAAAGGTCAAGCAGTCTGTGAGGGATGCAGGAAGTGGAGAGGAAGTAATCAGAGCAGCAGTCTGGCATTAGGAAGACTGACAGAATATGTGCCAGCCAGTAACAAGACAGCGTATTGCTGGGCGTCTTGTTTTTGCTCTATGATGGCTGCAAGGCCTCAGGGTGCACTGACAACATTACCATACTCTTCACCTCCTATACACAATACTCATGTCAGCATCGCCTTGGTGTGGCGTCGCCCATTTGAGACTTGACACTGTTGCTATTTTAGAGTGTCACTTAAGGTTTCAGGCATGAGCTTATTAGTTCAATCAGACTCAGCGCAGATGCTTAGTGTGTGCCAACTTAAAATCAAATGTTGCACTTGAATGCCAACTTCTCCCCGTGTGGCTCAGAGTTTAGTGTAAAATTTGATTTCTTAAGAGTAGACGGTCACGGTGACGGATTTGAGAGGAGACTTTTAATTTAATGTTCTGTTTTCCGGGGGAAAAAGTGCATTTTAGGTGCCTTTCATAGCTAAGAGAAGATGCAGAAAGGCAGCAGCTCTGAGGTAATATTCATATTACTGAGGCACAAGTGTCTGCTGTTGTCCATTTTGATTTTGATATGTGTCTGCTTAGCGTTATTCCCCTGGGATTTCCTTTACTGCCACAATATTTCCTTTCATCTTCCCCATTTCTCACTCTCTCCACTTTTCTGCACAGTTGAGTCAGTCACCGCCTGCCTATTGATTCTCATGTGAATACGAGCGAGCCAAACAACTGAGGTGAAAATAGATTTGTTTTGTGACTCAGGCAATAAGCTCGAATCTGCAAGCACATGATGTGTGTGTGTGTTTTTTTTTTTACAAACTGTGAAAAACAGCTTGAATTTCTTTCTACATTCTTACTGAATATCTGCAACATGATTTATGTCATGCAGCATTTACTTTAAATCTAAACTTTTCAGTGTATTAAACAGCTGGAATATAAACCGGAACAAGGCATAATTGCAGCAAATAGCCTTTGAAATTGATAATCATTTTGTATGTGAGCTTTCAGAGAATTTCTAACATGCCAGAAACTGTATGATCATTTAATATATAAAGATGCATCGATGCACAGAGTGCAGACTGGACTCTCAAGATAGGAGAGGCCTGTCTGTTTCTCTTGAAGAGCAGCCTGACATCTCACCAGGTAGAGATTGATAGGACAGAAATAGAAGGAGGATCTCAGACATTTTCACAGCAAAGTGTTGGTGCTCTTGTCATCACGTGTTCCCATCTTTTTGTCTACTTCCTGTAGGTGTGACGGACAAAATAATAATGCACCAAAAAAAGGGCTGCAACTAACAACTGTTGTCATTATTAGTTCATCTGCCTATTATTGACCAGATTAATCGTATAGATGAGTAGATGGCAGCATACACAACACTCGCTTGGTGTCTTTTCTGGTGCAGGGAATCAAATCCCC